>JAQZBX010009878.1:0-37684 GCA_029593785.1 Cabassous unicinctus
ACTATGTGTCAGGTTCCATTCTAGGCTATGGGAATGAGTGTGAATAAAAAAGTCTCCTCCATCATAGAGTTAATATTCTAGTCCCTCCTTCTTCTACATTGCTCTTAGAGTAATCCATGTAAATGGAAAATCATGCTATATATACACAATGACTGATGGGAAAAAAATCTAATTATTCATATGGTGGCATATTATAATTGGAAATTCAAACTATATATATGAAAAGCAACACTGAAAAGTCAGATACTTTTAATTCCACTTGTCTTAATTAAATCTCTGATTTTCACTGTTCTAATGACAGCCAAGAAGGGGCTATGCAATTATCCTCCAGTATCAATCACAAAATAATCCAGATACCACTAAAAAAAATGACAACTATGTTCATGTCCTCTGATTTAGCATCCTATATGAGTTTGTATAATCCTAAGTGCAGTAACAAAGAAATAATCAAGTTTTAGTGGCCTAACTCAATTACTCAGTCTTGCTCAATAGTGTAATGCTCATGTTTTAATTCTCCCTGCAGTGATTTAGGGTCATAGGATCCTTCCATCCTAAGTCCTCTGCATCTGGTCAGAAGATGAGGGAATAAACAACAGGGAATAGAAAACATAGAGAAGAGTCTTGTATCTCTCATATATTCTGAACAGTAAGTGACACAATTCACCTCTCATGTTCATATTCTGTTGGTGAGAAATAGTTCTATGGCACCACCTAGATCAGAGGCTGGCAAACATTTTCTGTAAACAGCCAGACAGTAACTGTTTTAGGCTTTGTAGGCTAAATGGTTTCTGTCATAATTACTCAACTCTGCTGTATAGCATGAAAACAGCCATAGATAATACATAAATGAAAGGGAGTGGCTGTGTTCCAATAAGACTTTATTTATGGACACTGAAATTTGAATTTCATGTAATTTTCAAATATCACAAAATATTTTATTTTTCTCAACATATAAAAATGTAGAAACAATTCTTTGTTCCTGGGCCCATACAAAATCAGGTGGTGGACTGAATTTAATCTGTGGGCTACAGTTGTTCCCTGACCTCTTACCTAAATGCAAAGTGGCTGGAAAATGTTGTCCCCTCCTGAGCTGCTGCCTTTAGTTAAAACTGTGCATCATTTTGGTGGATAGCCAGCAGTATTTCCCTTGGTCTTTCACTCTGACCATCACATATTGGTGCATGCCCCTTTTTTTGCTCCTATAGAACACACTCAGCTCCTTCCCAAAGCAGACAGCACAAAATCTTTTGCAGTCACTATATCCACCTCAAAGTCAGTGATCTCTGTATGATGCTCAGTCCTCTCCATCTGGTCTGGTTGTAGCTACTCATGGTCCAGAGAGCTATAATCCAAAAGACACCCCCCCCACACACAGCTTCAATATAAATGGACAGAGCAGGAAAAGGATGCATGCAACAAAAAAAGTCCATTCAAAAAAGGGAGCAATTGAAAACTCACACCAGTCACAGATCCGTAGCAATCATGAAAAGTGGCTAAGCCATCAACTGTGGCACCTCTGCCTTGGCAGTATAGAGGGTCTCTTGAATAGATGGATTCTCTTGGGGAGCAATTTCCCTGTCCATTGCTCCTGGCCTCACCTCTTTGGACATATCGTAAGTGGACTTTTGAGAATATGTGCTCCTTTGAGGTGGCAGAGCTTTCACATACTGCTTCATGTTGGTATAAGTTCTGGAGCCCAAGATGTGTTTTATTGTCACAGGCTTTTTTGCTCCAGGCTTGTAGTTTTCTTATCAACATACTTCCATCAAAATTTAATTAACACTGATTCATTTGCTTTCAGTCTTGTCCATGTCAGTAACTACAAACAACATTCTTTCCTTGACATAATTCTGAAACTGACTTTATTTATTTGTTTCTTCTCCTCTCACACTTAATTCAATGTTAAGTGTAATGTTAAGTATAATCTTTCAACTTAGTGGCAGCTACCTTGAAGGCATCTGAGTAATAAGCTTGGAGGAGATGGACCATCCTTTGAATTCAGATTTGCTGCATGGTTGAAGTCTTATATTTAGCTGAAATATCTTAAGGAACTTGTGTTCCTCTAAGCATTATATCTTCTATTTCTGATTTTTTTTAGCTTTCAGCAGTAGTCAGCTTTTCTGAACCTTAGCATGTCCACTTTCTTATATTTGCATTCCCTTCCATCTTTATTTTCAAACCAGCCAATTATTTCCTAAGTTCTTCTATTTATCTTAACCCAACATGCATATTTCTCTGGCTCTTCTCAACCTATTACCTAGTGCTAGAAGAATGTAGAGAGATGGCATGCAATTCGCATTAATTTAGGTGAGAGTTTCAGCAATGTTTTTCTACTACATTGCATATATCTCCATCTTTTATCTATTTCTTTGCCACCGCTACCCGACTGCTTAGCCAATACTACTAATATTAGTTTTATGTTTTACAGTTTTATATTTTTTTAATATCAATGTCTACAGTACTTAGTACAAAGCTAGTTGCTATAACAAATAACTACTCAAATTTCAGTGGCATAATGGAAGATTTTCACATAGTTAGCATGGCAGCTGACCAAAGCCACAGTCAGTTTTCCTCTATTTGGTGATTCAGGGACCCAGGCTCTTGACATCTTGTGAGTAAATTATCACCAAGGGCCTTGAAGTCTTTCTTATCTAGTTAATGACAACAAATGTAATTCCTAAACACCATACACCAGAAGTCACACACTTTACTACAGCTCATATGCCATTAATGGGGACGAGCCCCCATAATCCCACCTAGATTCAAGGGGGGTGGAAAGGATTGGACAAATTTATTTTTGGCTGGGCAACTATTTCTAAGGGGCAATTACATTAATGGAAGGGCTGCCTGAGTCTATGCTGAAAATTTAGCTTTTTTTCTGAAAACAATGATAAGCATTTGGGAGATTGTTATCCATGAATGCTAAAGCAGAAACTGAAAATAAAATGTCTCAAGCATAGTGAAACATATAGAAGCCTGAGGGCACAGAGGGATATAACCTCTGTATCAGTCTCACCAGTTTTGAACATATGAAACTGTTTTGGCAAAGTCGTTATTAATAATGAACAGATTCATGAATTATCGAAATTATTCCAAAATGGACAATCTTTCTATTTTTCATAATATTGAAATATATTATGTATTACCAGAACCTTAAACAATAACATTTGAAAAAGATTCATTTTAAACTCTACCAATACGATTATATTTGTATAAATAAAACTTAACTATCCATTTTCATTGCAAAATTAAAAATAGTCTCTCTCTTTTCCTGGATGTTTCTTTTCCCAAGTATTAAAATAGACTTTAAAATATAAATATTGATATCTTTCAATTGTCAAGGAAAGCACACAATGCACAAAGATTTGAATGAGACAGGAATAGAACATTGGAAAGTTTCTACAGTTCAGGGGAGTGAAAATATAATTCAGTTAAAAAAACTTTATGCAAAATGAAAATGTCAAATTGGAATAGAAATAAACCCAATGTATAGTATAGCAAAACCTATAAATTTCACATTTATACCCTGCTCTTAAATGTCTCTGCATCTATTTCCTCTTATTTCCAGCACAAAAATAAAGTAAGCATTTAAAAACAAAACAAAATAAAAAAACTCCAAACTCAAAGGTAGTGCTTTTGAACTTGTCATTAAAAGCTTTATTCTTCTTAGATGACATTTATCCTAGTTCACTGGGGATATACGCATATATGAAGATGGATAATTAGAATAATTACCAAAAATGAAATACTTCCTGTGTCCGGAGATTGTGCTAAGCCCTTTGCTTATATGCAATTTCATTCAATTCTTATTTGAATCATATAATAACAATACTATTATTCCCATTTTACAGGTAATGAAACTGACTTGAAAAGAGGTTGAATAAATTTGCCAAGGTTACATAGATAGTAAGCAGCAGAACCAAAATCTGAAACTTGGTCTATCTGACTGTTAACTCCTCTGCCATAAAAATATATCAGCTTTACTCAGATTCACTTTCACAAAACCAGCTTTAACAGTTTGAATTTGTGAATCCCAGAAAAAGATTATGCTCTTAAACTAATCTATTCCTGTGGGTGTGGGGCCCTTTGCTTGCATTAAATTCAGTTATGGGGCCTTTGGATAGATTACTTGATAAGACTGCTTTAGGGCTTTTGATTGGACTATGTCAGTGAGGTGTGAGCCAGCTTGGGTCTTGGCCCTCTTGCTAAGTCTGATATAAAAAGAGACACAGAGAGAAAGGAAGCCGCCATATCTGATCTTGCCATGTGAGAGAGAGGACTGCAGGAAAGCAGAGAAGCCCCGAGAGTCAGAGAGAGGTCCTGGAGTCTGGAACCAGCAGAGCACAGAGGCAGGAAAAGAGGTCCCCAAGGGACTGGGTCCATGGAGCAGATCAAGGCTGAGAAGATGAGCCCTGCCATATGCAGGATCAACAGGAGCTAACTTTGAGAAAGTATCTCTGCTGATGTCTTGATTTGGACGTTTCACAGCCTCGGGACTGTAAGCTTTTACCTTAATAAAAATCTTCATTATAAAAGCCAACCCATTTCTGGTACTTCACATTGGCAGCCCTTTGGCAAACTAAGACCCCAGCAGATAAGTTCTCCAGGTTTCTTCTGGGTAACACAGCAAAGACAATCTTTCTGAAGTTGCAGCATAGTAACCATGTTTTGTGATCAAATTTATGTAATAGGTGAAAACATATTTTAAATTATTTTTAGGGAGGCAATATCCTTTAGTTTGTGAACTACAATGGTAGAGCAGTTAACTGTGAAAAGTTTGGTCCCAGGATATGATCCAGACATAAAAAATGAAACTATGGTTGTTAATTGCTTTTCTTAATATGGCAGGAAGAAAAGTAAATTGAGTTCCTGAAGAGTGAGGGGTCAAGGGTCCCTGGAATAATGTGACAGATACAGATTTCAGGAAGTGTAAATGGCCTGGAGTAAGGTTGGAGACTGAATCAAAGAACAGATTTTTAAGAAATACCTGAGAAGGAAAGGTCAAGAGATTTCAGAGACCAATGATGACTAAAAGGCAATTTTTTGTATCTTTGCCCTGTTATGTTGTTCTTTGAAATATTTGACCCCTTCTTACTGATCCCCCAAACTTTGTTTTATTCTTTGGAAAAACGTAGGAAAATGGGCTATTTTTTTTTTTTTTAATTGAGGAACAAAAGATAAACAACAGCAGTAATAATGATAGCCATAGATAGCAAATATAAAGCACTTACTATGTATTTGGTTCCATTCTGAAGAAATTTTAAATATATATTAAATCATACAATTCTTAGTGCATTGTCATTGTTTTATTGGTGAAAAAACACTAAGTCACATAGATAAAAAGAAGAATAATTATTTTATCTTAGTTTTCCTGAGCTATGATGAGAAATACTCCACAATGGGTTGGCTGAAACAATGGGAATTTATTGGCTCACTGTTTTGAAGCTAGAAGAAGTGCAAAAGCCAGGTGTCAGCAAGGTGAGGCTCTCTCCTAAAAAACTGTAACATGCTGATGCTGGCTGCTGGCAACACTTGGGGCTCCTTGGCTTGCATCTCTGACATGGCAGTGTCCTCTCCTTTCTTTTCCAGCTTCTGGCTCCTTCGCCCTTCCTGCGTCTTTCTGTTACTATGTCTGATTTCTTTCTGCTTATTAAGGACACCAGTAATCTGGATTAAGGCTCACTCTCATTCAGTTGGCTCACACCTTAACTCATTTTTAAAAAATGCTTTATTCTAGTAACATATATCCAACCTAAAATTTCCCCCTTTAACCACATTCACATATATGTATGCCAGTCCTGTTAATTACACTCACAGTGTTGTGCTAACATCACCACCATCTGTCACCAAAACATTCCCATCATCCCAAGTAGAATTTAAAATTTAACACCTTCAAAAGGTCCTATTTATGATAAGTTCCCACCCATGGGATGTGGATTAAAATTAAGAACATGTCTAAATTGGGGTACATAATTCAGCATACCACAGCCATCATTCAAAGTGTGCTTCCATAGTTACTGTTCTTATTTTTCAACTCAACTGCCTCTTAGGTTTAGAATCAGAGTACACATGACATCAAGGGATTAGGAGGTTAAGGGAAAATGACAAAATTTGTGAGTTTAAATGTAAGTTCTTAGTGATCACGGGGAGGACATTAGTCTTTACACTACACATAGGGTGAAGGCTCAAGGCTTTTGTTGAAACAGTAAGGAAAGTGTGATTCAACAAAACTGAGTGATTTGTGATCACACCATTGTTGATATTTCAGGAGTAGCCAAATAATGCATGCATCTGCACCCGTATGTAATTAATTACCTTAGATGTTTAAGACTTCAATGATATGCTTACTAGCTCTATTCTAACATATATTTGGGCACACCTACTTGGGGAACTTATGTGTTCTATTCATTTTGCCCACAAATACTCATAGGCACACTCTACTCATGACTGTCTGGGTCATTTTGTTATACTTCAAATAATATACTTCAAATATTGTGGTAAGTGGTAGTTTCTTAAACCTTACACCAAAAGCACAAGCAACAAAAGAAAAAAAGTAGATAAATGAGACCTCCTCGAAATTAAACACTTTTGCACCTCAAAAGAATTTGTCAACAGGGTGAAAAATCAGCCAACTCAATGGGAGAAAATATTTGGCAATTATATATCTGTTAAGGGCTTAATATCCATGATATATAAAGAGATCAAAATATGTTTTTAAGTCTATTATGCAATATAAAAGAAGTAAAGCATTTAAAATTTTGTGAAGTAAGCTTAAGATGTCAAAAACAACAAGAAAAGGAAAGGTGCTAAAATAATTTCAGAGTTATTCTTCAGATATAGTTACTACACATTTTCCAAATTTTATTTATTTAGACTGTTAGGAATATCTAATTTGGATTTTGAGAGATCAGAATTAGAAAAAGATCTTATTTCCAAGTAGATATACTCTTTTAGTCCTAGTTTTCAACACATATACACACACATAAAACCAAATCCAGGCAAAGCCCCAGGATGTGTATATTCATTGCAGGTGATGTGCCACACTAATTTAAGATGTTTATGCAGGAGGGTGTGGGAGGTGTGGGACGTGGGGCATATGGGAATCCCTATAATTTTTGTGTAACATTTATGTAATCTAAGTATCTTTTTAAAAAATTGTTTAAAAAAAACACATATTGCTCAGCTAAGGGGTAAAAGCAGCATGGTACTGGAATAAAGACAGACAGATTGATCAGTGGAACCAAATCGAGAACTCAGAAATAGACCCTCACATCTACAGTCAAGTTATTTTTGACAAGGTTGTTAAGCCCAACCAGCTGGGCCAGAACTCTCTCTTCAACAAGTTGTGCTGAGAGAACTTGTTAGCCATATCCAAAAGAAAGAATAAGGACCCCTCTCTCAACATTCAAAAATAAACTCTAAGTGAATCAAGGACCTAAATATACAATCAACAACCATAAAACTTGGAGAAGAAAATATAGGAAAATATCTTCAAAATATTGTGGTAAGTGGTAGTTTCTTAAACCTTACACCAAAAGCACAAGCAACAAAAGAAAAAAAGTAGATAAATGAGACCTCCTCAAAATTAAACACTTTTGCACCTCAAAAGAATTTGTCAACAGGGTGAAAAGTCAGCCAACTCAATGGGAGAAAATATTTGGCAATTATATATCTGTTAAGGGCTTAATATCCATGATATATAAAGAGATCATACAATTCAACAATAAAAAGCCAAACTACCCAATTAAAAAACAGACAAAAGATTTGAAAAAGCAGTTATCCAAAGCAGAAATACAAATGGCAAAGAATCACCTGAAAAAATGTTCAACATCACTAGTGCTTAGGGAAATGCACATCAAAACTACAATGAGTTATCATTTCATACCTATTAGACTGGCCTCTATTAAAAATTCAGAAAACTGTAAATATTGGAGAGGATGTGGGGATACAGGAACACTCATTCATTGTTTTGGGGAATGTAGAATGGTACAGACTCTGTGGAGAAGTGTTTGGCACTTCCTAAGGGTGTTGAATATAGATTTGCCATGTGACCCAGCAATATATTACATGGTATATACCCAGGAAAACTGATTGCAGTGTCACAAGCAGATATCTGCACACAAAATTGTTTCAATTTTGTGCCAAAATTTGAAACAACCCAGGTGTGCATTAACAGATGAATGGATACCCAAATTGTGGTGTAAACACATGATGGAATATTATGCAGCTGTAGGAAAAATGAAGTCATGAAGCATATGACCACATGGATGAACCTGGAAGACATTATATTGATCGAAACAAGCCAGACACAAAAGGACAAATACTGTATGATTGTGCTATTATGAACTAAATATATTATGTAAACTCATGGAATTTATAATTAGAATATAGGTCACCAGAAAATAGAATGAGGGTAGAGATTGGAAAGCTGATGGTTAATCTGTGCAGAAGTGGTTAAAAGGTTTTTTTAAAAATCTTTGGAAGTGAATGACAATGGTGAGAGCATTTCATAGTGTTTGTGACTAGCAGAGCTCTTATATGGGTACGAAAGTGGCCAAAAGAGAAAATCTAAGGACGTGTAATAACTAGAAGGAAAGCTAAAAAATGTAACATGGGTCCCTACAAAATAGTGAAACCACATGTAAAATCCAAATATGGGTGTTATTGCATATATATGGCTGTTTTAGAAAATATAAATATAAGTATGCTAGAGAGAAGGAAACAGAAAAGCAGGTATGTACAGAAGGGGAAGCATAGAGAGATTGAGAGGTTATAAGTTATGTTTGGTTGTTTTTTGTTTTTTATTTTTTCTGTGATAATGAAAATGCTCTAAACCTGATTGAATTGATGAATGCAAAATATAGATTATACCAAATACCACTGATTGTACATTTTGGATGGATTCATGCTTTATTAATATGTATCAATAAAATTTTAAAAATAAAAAAAAACAACCAAATCCAAACAGACAAAAATAAATATATTTTTGATATATAGGAAGGAACCTAGAGATCTGAGAAGATACATGTATTTTCTAGTAGGTAGTTTATTATCTCCACATTTTTTCCTCAAGTAGGACTATAGAATTTGATTAAGATGCAGCTAAAACATTTTCCACAGCACAAATTTATGAAGCAAAATTTCTACTATTGCTTTGATTACAAATCCTAAATGATTAACATACTTGATAGAGTTGACTTTATCATCTTTTTCAAATTTAATATGACTTCAAAGTTAATCTATATATTTAAAATAAATATAAAACATATAAATTAGACAACAATTGAAAAAATACTACAAAGCTTCTAGACTATTTTGCAGAAGCTGTGGAGCACATCAAAAAACACATAGTCATAAGGAATAAACTCATAGAAGACAGGAGAAATGAAAAAGAACCAAATACAATAGTAAGAGTTGTATAATATATAGTGGAAAAGAAATCATTCAAGCACATATGAATCCATCAAGCTCTCAACTCTTTTTGCTGGACTGTTAGTCTTAAAAATGGAGAATGCTGAAATAAGAGTATTTATTATTATTATTGTGACAGTTTAAGATTATTTATGAATCCCCAAAAGAGAAAGATTATATTTATAAACAAATCAATTCCTCTGGGTGTGATACCCTTTGATTGTATGATTAAGTTTATTTGATAAAGTCAATTTAGGGCTTCTGGTTAGGCTATGTCAGCAAGGCATAATTTACGCTGAGTCCCTGCCGCCTTTCTGGGTCTGATATGAAACAGATACTCAATCAGGAAGACACACGGAAGAGAGAGCTCTGTCATTTTTTATCCTGGGGTCCCAGGAAGAGATGAGGCATCCACCTGATAGTTTGCAGCTGATCTTGTAAAGAGAACAATACAGCTGAGACTGATACAGAAAGCTGGGAAAGAAACAAGCCCTATGCCAGGAGAGAGAGGAAGCCCTAAGGGAAAAGCCCTATGCCAGCCTTCAGCTGAGAGAGAGGAAGCCCAGAGGGGAAAACTGAACCCTCACAGAGATCGGCAACCATCTTGCTTCAACATGTGGCAACTGTCTTGGTGAGAAAGCCTCTGTTCTTTACACATTATTTCTTTCCTTCTTCAGCTTTTAAACTTTCAGGAAAAAGTGCTCTTTCAGTGTGCAAAGGAAACACAGAGGACGTTAGACATATTTTTGAAATCTAAGAGCTCTGATGCTTTCCACATGCCCATTAGGTTCAGTTATGTGGTCTATACTCCTTAGGAATAACTTAGGCAAAAAAGGTATCCAGAAAGATTCTAAGAGGCCAAAAGCAAAAAGGGAAAATAAGGATATTGGAAAGCATTCATTGTGATGAACAAAAATAATCTCTTTTAAGTGAACAACCATAAGCTTTCTCATTCTTTTCATTCTGATCATACCGCAAAACACCTGTAATCATATATCTATAGAAATTTATATTTATGTGGAAAGGAGAAATAAGGAAAACTAGAAAGGAACAAAAGTCATAATTCATAGAAATGAGCATTTATTTCAGGTTCTGAACTCTGTTGTGATCTCAGTGTTATTAAAATTTTCAAGTTATGATAGACTGAATTATCATCATGACAACCACTAAACTTACACACTAACAAGTAACCTAACTTGATTTTTGAATTAAAAATACACACTATTTACATTCTCAATGCTTGGTTTTTCATTGAGTATAGTATTGTAAATAAATAAATGATAGAATGAGGCCTTGGGGTAAATATATTTTATCTCATCTTTTAAGTTATAGTCTCAGTTTTATAGCCTTTAATTTTTTTTTCTTTTTCCTGATATAGGCTCAAATGTACTGCAAAACGTCTCAACAGGTAACACTCTGTCAAATGTCAAAATGACTGAACTACAAAATGAAACCATATTTCACACAGTAAGTTTATAAAGAAGTTAAGTTGATTCCAAAGAAAATAGAAACATTTGGCTCTCACATGCTTCAAATGGGAAACTATTAATTTGTAACGATTAGCTTAAAGTTTATATGGGCTTCATTAATTTTTTGTTTTTTCAATTTAATTTTTATTTGCATCACAGTTACACACGAACCTAGCTTTTTAATTTTAAAATAAGGTTTATATCTACCCTTACTAAAACATTGAAAACATTTGAATTAGTCCAATGTGCAATGAACAAATTAAATGAAAAATGAAGTAATCTTAGAAAAATGCTTTTGATTGTATGATTGTGAATATGAGACTTTATTTTGACATAGTTCAGCAATGGTATAAAAGTATGTGAATATTTAAAGAATATTTTTCTTGTCTCATAAAAATTCTTATTATTTATGAGGATGAAAATTAAGAAGAAATTTATATCTTTTTAAAGAAATGCCAAGCCACCAGAGAGCCATGAAAAATGTTCTATAAAGGAAACAGTTCTATGATTACTCTATTAAGATAGTTCTTAGAATTCTATGATTTGATTTCATTCACATATTCTGGATTTTAGAAATAAGTATTAATTTATTAACCTTGAGCTTTGAAAAAGTCAATAAAAATTTCCCCCAGTCATTACCATTTAATTTAAATGAACTCAAAATGCTTAATTTTTTATGTTTTAATGGAATCCAATCTCTCACACATTAACTCCTGGCAATCTTATTGAAGATAGATTATTTGTTCTCTACATGTCTTTTTCATTTTCAAAATGGAAATTAAAGTTTTCAAAAAGTAAGTGAAATTCAAACCCAGAATTACTTAGACTGAATACTATACTGACCATATGGTATGTAAGTAATTTTTAGAATTTGGAAAATGTTTTCCCCTGAAATTGCCTATTTTATAGCAATCTGGTTAGTTAGGTTCCTAGAACAGGATTCCTAAAAGCAAAAGATAGGAAATGGGACTCACATGATTGGTAGGACCAGCTACAATGAAACATTATATAATAGAACAATACAGAATAGGGAAAAGAAGCAAAGAAAAAAACATGTATGCTAGGTTGTAGAAATGGAACATTGCATGCTATCTTCATTCTAATAAAATAATTTTGTATCATATGTGCTGCTGTGACTTCTCAAACCCAGTTCTTATTTTTATCCAATACAAATAATGAAATAATGACTGCCAGTTATTTCTTAACTGCATAAAATGGCAATATTATATCCCACATCACAGCAATAAGAATATTACTCATGGTGCTGAGCAGTAATAACAAGCAAACCATTTTAGCAGAGTTCTCAATTTCTTCAGTTCTAAGTATATCTTCAATATGTCTTTATTCTTCTAGTTCTTCTACGTCTATGCTAAGTGAAGAGTATTTAATTCTGCTCCTGGCATTTGATGGCCTTTGCTCTCACTCCTTTACAGAAAGTTAAAGTCAGTGCATTATCCTTACTAATATGGTGAAGTTCATATTAATATTCAGTAGCAGCTAGACAAAGTTTAGACAGAGGGCTTTCTTGGCTATTGTTTAGACTAGACTGCATATATAATATGACCAAATTTATAAATGAAAATAATTACATACAAATATACCCTCTGATTTTTTTGAAAACTAAGTGCCTAAATATTTGGTGTTACATAAGAAATTAAGAAAATAGGGGAAGTGTTTATTTTTATCCTTCTGACATATTAGAGACACAATTACTTGAAGGATATTTGGATTTTGTTTATTCTGGTATTAAGTGGTCATGTCAAGGACTGGTTCATCTTTCTTTTAGCATTATTAGTTTATAAATTCTTTTTCTTTACATTGTATCATTGCAACTGTTTTTTAATGTTTCTCTACTCTTTGTACTTGGCCTAATTCGAGTGACCTTTTAGATTAGTGGGCTGAGAAAACCAATAAAGTCGGTTTATAATCAATTATGAAACAGACATTGATATTGCAGAAACAGCTCTGATAGTTTCTTCTTAACCACAAATTGTTTTTATAAATCATTTTATTTTATTTGTTTTTTAAGGCCCTATTTTATTATATGTAATAATTTGGTAAATAGGTATTTATTAAATATATAAAGTAATATAAAAATAGAGACCCTTTCAACTTGTTCATAATTGATTAAAGCAATGGTTTTCATGCCCTGTGATCTAAGAAAACTTAGTGTTTCTCGGTGAATTTCAAGGAACTCCATTAAGCAAGAAGAGGAGTGCTGTGAGTAAGAGCTTCTTTTCCCAGTCACAGCCCCCTTAAGCAGACAATTCTACTTTTTCCTGTTGTATATATTATCCTTCTGTACCAGACTTTCTTTGAATAAAGAGCTAAACTGTTACTTGAATCCTGAATTGAACTATACCCATATGTGAGAAAAAACCCATATATGAGAAAAAAATTAAGATATATGTGCGTGTGTTTGTTTTCATGTGAGTACAGGAAATCTTTTATTTCTATTCAATTAACTTACAAATATCCCAGTGAAGCTGCCACAAGACTCTGCCCTTGCTGGGAGTGATGTTCCTGTGGTGTCACATCTCAGCCAACATTTGGTGTCCTCAGTGTTGGGAGTTAAGCCATTCTAACAGGTGTGTAGTGTTAGTTCATCTTTGCTTTAATTTGCTATTTCCTAATGACATAATTTTGAGCACCTTTTCATATGATTATATGACATCTGTATATCTTCTTTGGTGAGGTGTGTGTTCAGATCTTTTGCCCGTTTTGTAATTGGATTGTTTGTTTTCTTATTGTTGAGTTTTAAGAGCTCTTTGTATATTTTAGATAAAAGACTCTTATCAGATATGTGTTTTGCAAATGTCTTTTCCCAATCTGTAGCTTGTCTCCGTTCTCTTAACACTGTCTTTCACAGAACAGATATGTTTTTTTTTCAATTTTAATGAAGTTCAACATCAATTTTTTCTTTTCTAGATTATATTTTTGGTGTTGTATTTAAAAAGTCATGACCATATCCAAGGCCACCTTGATTTTCTCCTATGTTATCTTCTAGAATTTTTTTAGTTTTGTGTTTTGCATTTAGACATATGATCCATTTTGAGTTTAATTTTTGAGAAATGTGCAAGATCTGTGTCTAGATTCATTGTTTTACATGTGAATACTCAGTTGTTTTAGCACCATTTGTTGAAAAGTATTTCCTTTCTCCATTGAATTGCCTTTGCATCTTTGTCAGAGATCAGCTGATTGTATTTGTATGGATCTTTTTCTGGGTTCTCTATTATGTTACATTGATATATTTGGTTATTCTTTTGCTACTACTACACTCTCTTGATTACTGTTGCTTTATAGTAAGTTTTGAAGTCAGACAGTGTCAGTCCTCTGACTTTTTTTTCCTTCAAATATTGTGTTGATTATCCTGAGTCTTTACCTTTCCAAATAAACTTTATAATTAATTTGTCAATATACACAAAATAACTTGCTGGGATTTTAATTGAGATTACACTGAAACTCATAGGATATCTCTTTATTCATTTAGATCTTTGATTTCTTTTATCACTTTTATAGTTTTCCTCATATACACCTAATGCATGTTTTCTTTGATTTATTCTTGAATATGTTATTTTATTTTTTCTGGTAATGTTAGTGCAATTCAGTTTAATTATACTATTACTGAATTTTGACTGCTGCATCTGTCAAGTATGACAGAGGAGGGTTGAAGACTCCAACTATAATAGTGGATTTGTCTATATCTCCTTACAGTTCCATATTTTATTTTGATACTCTGTTGTTAAGCATATGCACATTAAGGATTGTTATGTCTTCTTGGATAATTCACTTCTTATAATTATGTCATGCCCCTCTTCATCCCTGATGCTCTTTGTTCTGAAGTCAGCTTTGTCTGAAATTAATATAACTGCTCCAGCTTTCTTTTGATTAGTGTGAGCATGGTATATAATTCCCTATCCCTTTACTTGTATTTATCTGTCTTTATATTTGACAGCACTAGTCTTTTATTTTGTATACATAGACCATTCATATTTAAAGTGATTATCAGTATGGTAGGAACAATATCTGTCACATTTATAACTCTTCCAGTCATTGCCCTTGTTCTTTGTTTTTCTTTTTATTTCCTTCTTTTTCTTCTCTTTATCTTTTAGTTATATTTCAAGAAGAGTCCCTCAAATGTATCTTCCAATTTTTTATAAAGTGTTTTATTTCAACAATCATGTTTTAATTTATAATATCCTGTATTTGTTCTTTGACTAATTTTTCCTGTTACATGGATGAAATATCTTCTATTCTCTTTCTGAGTATATAATTTGTACCTTTGAAAGTTTACTTCTTACATCGTCTTTATCAAGTTTTCTCTTTTTCTTTTTTCTTTTCTTTGTGTTTGTATCTTATATTTTATACTTTCCTTATATGTCTAATGAGCCTTGACTTGAAATAGCCAGAAGTGACTTAAGAATTCAGTGTACATATGTAGGTTTGGTTAGAGATTGGTTTCACTGTTGATTGAAATGGTCCATTTCTTTGGAGGAACTCTCTAAATGTCAATATTTAAAAACTTATCTCTTTCAATGTGCAGCTTTTCCAACATAGAATGTTAGCGTGAGGAAGTGAAACTAACCTTAGGATCTAACTGCTTCTCAAACATTCCTTCAAACAATTATCTTATTATCAACAAAAACAAACTACTGTTTTCTGTAATATCTGTTGCTTCAATTCCTGAACTATTATGAATTTCTCAGGAGAAAATAGACTTGTATTTGTGATTATCTCCCTATTGGCTGTGTTTTGCTTTCTGTGGTTAGATATGTCAATAACCACTTTTTAACCTGCTTTTTCATTTTCAGAATTTCTTGTTGTGTATGTCTTCTCCTCATTTTATCTTTGTGAGTTTATACCAATTAATTTCCACTTTAAGTAATAAAAAGAAGAAAAGGAGAAATGTTCATTTGGTGGCAGTGGGAATTTAGGAGGGAAGTGAGGTAAACAGATTTGTTCAATCTACCATATTTAACAGTAACTGTGAAATCTCATCTCTTTACTTTTTATATTTTAAATATAGAAATAAAAATCTTTTGCCAGAAAATTTATATTGATATTAGGGAGTGTTCGTCCAATATGTTATAAAAATATACCATGGGTTGTTATAAATGACTCATATCTGATCAAGTTTCATCAGGACCAGCTTCAAACTGACTGAAGCAACTAAAGGGTCATAAACCATTAACAGGCTGATGTTATTAAGTCCTAGCCTTGCTACTGGCTAAGAAAAGTAAAAAGGATATAAATGATCATATGGTTAAAGAATTAATCAGGCTTTGATGAATTACATGTGGGGCATAAAAGAGAAAGGAAGGAAATAAAGAAATATAAAATTCAATGATATGAATATTTATTGAATGCCTATTAAGCATTTAGTAGTTTTTCAAATTTCTAGTTTGGGAGACCTGGGGAGTCTTTGGAATTAGATCAGGAAATTTCAGACCCCAGGCAAGTCTGTGAAATATTCATATCCCTTGCCTCATTGAATCCTGACCACTTGTCTATGATTCTTCCCATTTTGCAAAGAGGTAACTGAAGCGTAGCCTTACTGTAATAGTAAAGTTCGGCCCCAGGTCTTTCTGAATTAAGAACCCAAGCTCTTTACATCTCAGGTCCAACATTAAAACATGTTATTTTATTTATATTATTTTAAAACCCATTATTAAAATAAAGGGAAAACAAAAGCTTAATCAGAGCCTTGAAACTGCTTTTTCGATTGTGTTCCATCACACTTGATGGTTTGCCACTTGAATGCTATTTACTCTAGTAATTTATTTCTTTAGAAAATTAAATGGCATGTTGGTTTCCCAGAAGAGTTCCCACAGCTTCCAAAATTACTTAGCTTCTTCCCCCTGAAGCAGTTTATACATTAAGAGAATGTGTTTAATTAAGTGTAGAATAATTATATTTAAGTCATAATTCAAAACATTGAAAATGGATATTCTTAGTCTGGGGCTTAAATAACACACTTTAAATTTCACATTTTCCCAATCTTTTTCGATGTTGAAATTTTGCATATCTTCATCTGTTGGAAGAATTCATTTGATTAGAGAGGAGGCATTTCTGAAAGCACCAGCTTCAGGTTCTGGTGTAGAGACAACATAATTATCCAGTGTTTGTCAAATACACACAAAGTAATGTGTGACATTGTTACGCAGAGTCATTTCTGAGGATAGAATCCTTCCATATTGTTGAATTCTGTTGCAACATAATCTCCTTTCTTCCTTTCCAGTTTGAACTACGGCTGCTCTTGCCCTGAGCAGGGTTGGGTGAACTGTGGAAAACCTGTCAGGTGAGCAATCTTAATTAGCACAGAATAGTTCTTCAGCATTCTTAAATCCAAGCCCTAAAGACAGATATGATTAAAGTCTATAAAAATAAAAATGTACTTAAAATGCTATTTTGAGGCTCATTAAACTTGAATTAGTCAACATCTATTTCTAGGAGCAGAATCAATTTGCAATTTTTCAATGGTTCTTTTTGGCCAATTAATATTTGAGTGATCATGTTAAGCAACTTAAATCAAAACAAAATAAGTAAAATATGAGTATAAAAAAACTACTTTTTAAAAATATGGTAGTGAAAATAATTAGAATTCAGGTTCTGGTCACGTCTTCTTATGACAGTTATATATATAATTGGTGAGGCCATTTTCTCTTTCAGGGAATAATGGATATATTGATTAAAGTAAGGTTAAAAAAATGTGTGCATGGGTGGCCTCTTGTTTCCAGTTTAAATACACTACAGTGAAATATTAACTGCCAAATAAGATGATGTGGAAAAGTGATTTTTTTTTTTTTTTTCATCTGAAGGGGTACAAAGACATTGGCTATCATGCTTATGCCATCAGGCAACTTCTTCAAAATGCTTCTTCAAGGCTTTGGCAGAAATATATAAGATATTCCTAAATGCTCAGATATATCTGGATAACTTACATTTTTTCTAGTTTCATAGCATTGAATAAATGATTGTGTTTGAACCAATTTTGGAAGCTTATTGGAGAGGGAGGTTAAGTAATTCTGGTCTAATTTTGCTTTGATTCTAGTTATATAATATGGAGGTTGGCAAACTTTTTAAATAAAGGGACATATAGTAAATATTTTAGGCTTTGTGTGCCACTTGGGTTCTGTCTCAACTACCCAACTCTGCTGCTGTAGTGGGAAAGCAGCCCTAGATAATACATAAACAAATGAGTGTAACTGTGTACTAATGAAACTAATGTACAAAACAGACAGCAGGCTGGATTTGGCCCAGGGGCCATGGTTTACTGATCCCTGTTATAGTAAGGGCAAGACTGATGAGATGAACCTGGTCAAAGGCACTCTTGAGGGGACGGATGAACGAAATTTTATTATGCGTAGGCCCAGAGGAGAATTCAGTCTCCAAATTCTGAGCCCCATATCTCGATTTTCATAAGTTTATATAGGAACTCTAAGCGAAACTCTAAGTGGGCAAATTCCTAAGCAAGCGGGCAGGCAAGGTTACAAAAGCAAAAGAGTAAGGTTAGCTTATCTTCCTAAAGCACAGGGCTATTAGGGAGGAAAAAAGCCATTATCTGTTTAGAGTTGTAAATTTCAGTTAGAAGGGGCAGGCAGGGAGTGCTTATCTTCCTAAGGATGTGGATTCCATGGAGAAAAGAGAAGGAGGAGGGGAGAAAGGGACCTAGGGGAGTTTATTTTCCTAAAGCTGTGGGTTTCTGCTGAGGGGGGTTAGGGTCCTAGGACTTCCCTTATCATTCCCCTCTTTTGATGCCCTTATAATTCTTCATGGGGCATCATCTGCTAACATGGGGATTTTTCTATAGTCCCCAAGGGCTGATATTTAACATGAGACATTACTTGGTGTTTTAAGGAGTTTAAGCAGGAAGTGATATATTGTGTTAGGTACCGTAGAATGCATGGCCCAAAAGTTAAGAGGGAAAAGACTGAGGCTATTATGCCATAAATGGCAAAATCCAGGAGAGGAGATACTGGAAGTAGTTCCCATTGGCAGATGCCTGGTATACATGGTTTAAGGAGTCTTGGCTCATTCCTTTAGTAGGACCACTTTGTCCCTAACTATCCCTGAGGAGTTTGCATAGAAACAGCATTCTTCCCCCAGGGCCTGGCAGACCCCCTGAACTTGTGGTGAGCAAGTCTAATCCTCGCCTGTTTTGTAAAACCACTTCTGCCAATGAGTCTATCTGGCCTTGCAACCCATTGAGAGTCCCCCGATATTTCTTCGAGGTCATTTGATGTTTCCCGTGCTAGTGTTTGTAAGCCCTCCTGACCAACTCCGAGTGAGGCCCCTGCTACTGCTACACTCCTGACTACTCCTAGTCCTAAGAGTATCGGAATTGCCTGTATTGCTTATTTGGCTCGGAGAGCTTTCCAGGCAATTCATCTCCATACACCGAGAATGATGGTACTGGCCAAGCCAGGTAGCAGATGCCCTGGCCATCCTGGGGTAGGCACCGGTAGGCGTTGGTGCCACAGACCCAGATGGTAAAGTTTGCGGCACATCAGTCAGGCTCACTGAGTGGGTGGGTGGTGTTACAATTGGTCCTTCCACGAGGGAGGATGGTTCGAGGAGACCTGGTATTATGTTTTTACAGTTAGCCAGTTTTCCTGGGGGTTCGGTTACGTGGACTGGGAGGGGCCTGGTTCCCGCCGCACAGCTGTCATGGGTCAGGAGGGTTATGTTCCATGGGACAGGTATGGGGAAGATTGTTAGACTGGAGGAAGTGCATAGGCAGCAGGAGGCAGCTATGTTGGGCTGAGATTCATTTAGGAGTTGGTGGAAATTTCAAACCTGGTTCAAAAGGATGTTGCGGAGGGCTGTTCTAACTTTGGCTTTTAGTGTCTGGGTGGCTTTACTCATATTTTTCATCAGGGTTTTCTCTGGGGGCTGGGTTACTGGGATCAGTTGGACCAGTATGAGATCCCCAGGGTCCGGCCCCGATGGGTCGTATATTCCAATTCCTAGTTTTCGTCCAGTTTGGGCCTTTAAAAAGGTATTTTCTGATCTGGTGATTATGTTTAATAAGGTGAGTTTTATGGGGTCACAGGTTTTTATGCCACACCCTACTGGGCTGGGGATTTTCTGTAGGAGGTATGGAGAAATCGGTGGGACCCCTTTCCAGGGAGCGGTGGCACCTACCAGCAAGCTCCAAGAGCGGCAGAATCCTCCGCTCTTTTGGGGGTCTTGGCAGAGGTATTTGTCATAACTCACATAGTTGTGACCCCTACACCCTCTTCTGGGGGCAGGTATGGGGGCGTGGGGGTACGGGGCAACTAGCAAGGTGTAAGGAGTGTGATCTTGGCTTGCCCTGCAAGTGTCAAATATTACAGAGGCTGAAGTTGCACCTGCCAAGAACGGGACTGAAGTGTTCAGCATGGATTGTTTGCCCCAGCTTTGACTAAATTGCAGCTGCCATAGATTTTGGGTACGGGTATTGGCTCCTAGAGAGGGGGCAAGGAAGGAAAGGACAAACAAATTAAGGCACAGAAGCATCCCATTATACACCAGTAAGCAATTGCAATTAGGGCTCTATTCACAACAGTCCAGTCTGCAGGGGCCACAGCAGCGAGGCCAACTCCAAATACCAAGGTGAGCAAGCCATATAAGCACAGTATCCACCAGGAGCAGGGGTCCATTCAGCAGGCATTTGATGAGGTCGGTGCTCAGGGATCCCGGGAGACTCGCACTCTAAAGGGGTGGCCGGGTACGGGTTGGGCTATCCAGCTGTCCTGTTCTTTATCGGGGTGTGCCTTCTTGACCCTGGAATGATGGATCCAAGGGACAATGCCTACAACTTTAAGAGCAGTAGGAGTTACAAGGATCACAGTATGTGGACCTGTCCAGGAAGGCTGAAGGGGTTCTTTTTTCCAGTCTTTGACACAAACTATGTCCCCTGGCTGGTGGGGGTGTACTGGGTGTCCCAGGGAGATGAGATTCTGGGTTTTATGTATTTTGGCTAGTTTTCCCCAGCTGCTGGAGAATGGAATCTTGACTAGCCTCCCCCAGAAGTTTGAGATTTCCTTTGAAGGCCCGGATAATTGGGGGTGGCTGCCCAAATAGAATTTCAAAGGGTGAATAGCCCGTGGGTCCTGGGGTGCACCTAACTCGGAGGAGGGTCAAGGGAAGTAAGTCTACCCAGGGGAGACCAGTTTCCTGGCAGAATTTGGCTAAGGTGGCTTTGAGGGTTCGATTCATGCATTCAACTTTCCCTGAACTCTGGGACCTGTAAGCAGTATGGAGTTTCCACTCAATTCCTAACATTTTTGCTAGCTCTTGGACTAGCAAAGGCCGGGCCATTGTTACTTCCAATTGACAGTGGCATCCCGTGTAGTGGAATGATTTCTCTAAGTAAAGCCTTAGTCACTTCTCTTGCCTTTTTGGTGCACGTGGGGAAAGCTTCAACCCAACCTGAAAGGTGCATATCATCACCAACAGCTATTTGAACCCCCAACTTGGTTTCATTTCTGTGAAGTGTACTGTGACATCTTCAAAGGGGGCCGTCCCTGTGTGCTGGACACCTGCCGGAGCACAGCGGCCCTGCAAAAAGTTGTTTTTGGCACAAACTTGGCACTGGCTGCTGATGGTGGCACAGAGAGAAGTTAGCTGGGCTATGTAGTAGTATCTCCCAAGTAAGACTTCTAGCGCAGTTTTCCCTAGGTGGGTGAGTTGGTGGTATCACTGGATGAGGGCATGAGCGGCTCTTTTAGGACAAAAATCCGGTCATCTGGGAGCAGCCAAGTTCCTTCGGGGGTTCGGCTTCCCGCTTCTTTCTTAGCCCACTCCTGTTCTTCCAAGGTATAGCTTAGTTGATTAGTCTCTTGTCCTAAGAGGGACAGCTGTGGGGTCAGTTCCGGGACTCGTATTCCATGGGTTCCTTCAGCCGCTTGCCGAGCTGCTATGTCAGCTGGCCTGTTTCCTTGAGCGACCATATCCATTCCTTTCTGATGTCCCCAGCAGTGAATGATGGCAATTTTGTCTGGTTTCCAGATTGCTTGTAACAGTTGGAGAATTTCTTCTTGTTTTTGATTTCCTTTCCCCCTGCGGTTAGGAGACCTCTTTCTTTATAAATTGCCCTGTGGATATGAACGGTAGCAAATGCGTACTTAGAGTCAGTGTAAATGTTTACCACTTGCCTGGCAGCTAGCTGCAGGGCTCGGACCAGCGCCCAGAGTTCTGCTCGTTGCACAGACCATCCCCACAGTAGAGATGCCGCTTCCACCACCCATTCAGTAGTGGTGACTGCGTATCCAGCAAGCTTTTCCCCATTTTTAACAAGACTGTTCCCATCTGTAAATAGTGTCTGATCTGGGGAAGGGAGCAGTTTGTCTTGGAGGTTGGGGCGACTGGTGTAAACTTCTTCAGTCACTTCAACATAGTCATGCTCAGGAGCCGCTTCCTCATGTGGCAAAAAGGTGGCAAGGTTTAGACTGTGCATTCTTTCTATTGCCACTCTGGGGTTTTCACAGAGTAAACCTTGGTAATGTGTGAGCCGCGGATTTGATATCCACTGATGACCATGTGAGTTCATTAGGGCAGTGATTGCGTGTGGCACCATAACATGAATTGCCTGTCTGAGAGTTAATTTGTCGGCTTCTTTGACGAGGGTTACGGTTGCTGCCAAGGCTTTCAGGCAGGATGGCCACCCTGCAGCCACGGGGTCCAGCTGCTTGGAGAGGTAAGCGATGGGTCTTTGCCAGGAGCCGACTGTTTGTGTGAGAACCCCTAATGCTACTTTGTTTTTTTCATGCATGAACAGGTTAAAGTTTCTAGTTATATCCGGGAGCCCCAAGGCAGGGGCTTGGCTGAGTTGTCTTTTGATGTTTAGAAAGGCCCCCTGTTGAGCTTCTCCCCAAGCAAAAGGCTCTTTTTCTGGGCCCGCAAGAACTTTGTAAAGGGGTTTGGCCATGGCTGCAAACCCAGGAATCCAGATACAGCAGAACCCTGCAGCCCCGAGGAACTCACGAAGCTTTATTTTGTGGTGGGGGTAGGGATGGTGCAGATCACGTTCTTTGGTTTGGGTCCGAGCGTCTGGTGTCCTTGTGTGATGCTGAACCCCAGGTACTTGACTTGTGGTTTACAGGTCTGGGCCTTTCTCCAAGACACTTTGTACTCAGTCTGTGTTAGAAGTTATAGGAGGGTCTGGGTTCCTCTCCAGCAGTCCTCTTCTGTTTCATTGGCAAGTAGGAAGTCATCTACATATTGCCAGAGGGCACACCTGCAGTCTTCCCAGGGGTAGGTGGCCAAATCTGCTGCCAAGGCTTCCTTGAAAAGGGCAGGGGAGTTTTTGAAGCCTTGCGGGAGCCGAGTCCAGGTTAGTTGAATTTTCTGCCGAGTTTTGGGATCTTCCCATTCAAAGGCAAACAGAGGCTGGCTCGGGGGGGGCCAGCCACAGGCAGAAGAAGGCATCTTTCAGGTCCAGGCAAGTGAACCAGGTAGCTTCAAGCGGCAGCTGTCCTAGCAAAGTGTTCAGCTTGGGAACCTGATGTAAGGTGAGAGTGGCGTTATTAATGGCTCGTAAATCCTGCACTGGTCAATATCCGGTTCCATTTGGCTTTTTTACTGGCAATAATGGGGTGTTCCAGGGTGACTGGCACTCGATTAGAATTCCTTCTTTCCTCAGGTGATCTGTGTGTTCAATCAACAATACCCAATTGCGCTTCATGGGGGATCGGATACTTCCTCTGCTGGACCGGGACTGCTCCAGGCTTCAGATCGATGATGATGGCTGCATGGTTCTGCGCCATTTCTGGTGGGTTTTTTTCTGCCCAGACCTGGGGGAAAAGTTCCAGCAGTTTTTCCGGATTCTGACCTGAGCTTTCTTCCGCATGAAGTCTCCATTCTTTGCTTTGGGGTACAGTCATGAGGAGAGTGAGGACGGGTCCAAGGCTTAAGCTTGCTGGCCCTTCAGGTTTGAAGGTAAGAGGTTCCTGCCAAGCAGGGGAACTGGACATTCAGGCAGATACAGAAATTCATGAGTCACTTCGTGGCCACCAAGCTGGCAAGTTCTTGACTGGCAAAAAGGCCATTGGCTTGATGGGTCCCCAGTCGCTCCTAAGATATTAGTGGTTTTTCCGCTAAAGGGGGTGATGGGGGTTATGACCACAGAATGTTCAGTGCCAGTGTCCACCATGAAAGTCATTGACTGGCCCCTGACTTGTAGTTTGACCATGGGTTCATGAGGGCCAAGTTCCAGTGAGTCCGGATACCCCTATTCAGGGTTGAGCCCTGCCAGCCCGATCAGATGGTCTTGGGGTTCAGGTCAGTATTTCCCTTTTGGGATGTTCCCTCTATGTGCCTGCGTCTTTTGGGGGCACTCATTTATCCAGGGTCCACTTTCTTTGCATTAGGCACATTGGTTTCTGGCCAGAGGCACCCTTCTGGTGCTTGTCCCCCCTTTTTGAGGTGGCCCTTCTTGTCTGGTGGGGTCAGGATTTCCCAAAGCTGCTGCCAGTAGGGAGGCTTGATGTTTTATTCGCTTCTTGGCTTCTCATTCAGCGGCGTCATCTCAATTGATGAATACTTTGTTGGCAACTTCCAGGAGTTGAGAAATGTTCATCCCCGTGAACCCTTCTAATTTTTGGAGCTTTCTTTTAATGTCCATTGCTGCCTGCGAATCAAAGGCAACATTCACCACCCTCTGTTTTCCGGAGCTTCTGGGTCAAAAGGGATGTAGATTCTGAAGGCCTCGCAAAGCCACTCATAGAAATCTCCCGGAGATTCGTTGGGCTTTTGAGTAACTAAAGTCATCTTTATCATGTTTGTGGGTCATTTTGCCCCTTCTCAGACCCCTTGGAGGAGCGCTTCCCGATATTGCTGGAGTACAACCCGTCTCTGATCAGTGTTGAAGTCCCGGTTCGGTTGGACTTCTGGTGCCACTTCTTGTGCTCAATCTTCCAGGTTTAAGATGCCAGTAGGGGCCTGCTCCTATAGCCACTTTCGGGCTTTCATCAGAATCCGTCGTCTCTCCTCCGTATTAAACAAAGTCAGGAGGAGTTGGCGTCCCAAGTAGGACGATGGATTTGAAAAATGGATTTCATGAGATCCATAAGGGCCTGGGGCTTTTCCGAGTAGGAGGGGTGTGGTGCTTCCAGTTTAAGAGGTCTGTAGTTGTGAAGGGCTCGTGGTATAATACAGGCTTCCTGGGTTGGATGGTCCCATTCTCACCGATCTGGGCCAGACACTGTGTTTCATGAAGGGGCATCTGTATCGCGGGTTGTGCCAACCGGAGCCTCCTTGCTAGTGGGGTTCCAGGGCTTTCCCCAGAGGGTGTCAATGTTCCCAGAGGGACTGAATGTGGAAGTGTTTCTGGGAGATCTTCCTGCACTCCCAGGCTAGGAGGATAGGCTAGAGCGGCCAGAGCATATGGCAGTGGTGGTGGGGGTGGTGGGTCCTCCTCCGAGGACCCTTGGTGAATGACTGGCTTCTGGAGCCCCATTCCCTGTGCAGCCAAGACCCTGCTCTGTCTCTTTTTTCCAATGCACAATCGAACCCAAGGGGGCAGAGTTTGGGCTATCTCTAAGCAAGAATCGATGTAGAGAAACTGATCGGGGTGGCCAGGAGTTCCTGTGACCACCAGCCACACTGCACGGACCCTGACTATATCCAGGGTCCCTTCTGAAGGCCAATCAACATTAAAAGTGGGCCACTCTATTTCACATAAGGTTCGGAGAATGCTAGGGTTCATCCAGATGCCATAATCTCCGGAAAAACCCTTCTTGAAATTCTTGAGCATGCAGTTTAAGACGATAGGTTTTGACTGTGATGAGCCCATACCCTGCATCAGTGGTGCAAGACAGACTGGAAAGGGGTCGCCTCTTTCAAGGCCACTCAGATGCTCACCTGTCTGCATCTCTCGTGGGAACTTCAGCTCATCTTAGATAAGGCACCTAGGTAAAGTTTGGGTGAGCCGTTATGCCATATGACGTAGCCGCGGAAAACAGGTTAGGGCCCACGCAGGCTCCGTAGCATATGCTGAGGAGTCACAGACTGGTACGGCAGACACAAGCCTCTGCCGTCCTCACTCACTCACACAGTCACTTAGAGGTTATGCAGTCCCTCCGAAAGGGATTAACAGAGTTAAATCCATACCCTGAGTCGGTGGTGTGAAACAGACAAGGGAAGGGGTTGCCTCTTTTGAGGCCACTCAGATGCCCGCCTGTCTGCATCTCTCGCAAGAACTTCGGCTCGTCTTAGCTAAGGCGCCCAGGTAAAGTTCGGGTGAGCCGTTATGCTGTATGACATAGCCGTGGAAAACAGGTTAGGGCCCACACAGGCTCCATAGCATATGCAGTGGAGTCACAGACTGGTATGGCAGACACAAGCCTCTGCCGTCCTCACTCACTCACACAGTCAATCAGAGGTTATGCAGTCCCTCCCACAGGGATTGCCCTATTCTGGGATCTCAGTACTCGAGATTTCAGGAGGTGATCAGTCTCCTCTTCTGTCTGGAGATGGGCCTGACTGAGGACTTGGCACCTGGGGCCTTATCTTTCTGGAGTCTCCTGGCACTGTTCAGTCTTCCTCCCCACTGAGTCAGGCCAGGGTGTAGGGATGCAGCCTGCGGGGACCGCCTCAGAAGGAGATCCCATCAAAAGGACAGGTGGTGCCCAACTCGTTCGCTCGGAGATCGCCATCGGCCACATACATCAGCCCCAAGCCGGAGGCACAATGGGCCTGCTCAATTGGGTTTTTGCCAGTCAGGGAGCCAAATGTTGTGGCAGATGGAATGAAACCCAAGCGGTACTCTTGAGGGGACAGATGAACGAAGTTTTATTATGCATGGGCCCAGAGGAGAATTCAGTCTCCAAATTCTGAGCCCCATATCTCGATTTTCATAAGTTTTTACAGGAACTCTAAGCATGCAAATTTCTAAGCAAGCAGGCAAGCAAGGTTACAAAAGCAAAAGAGTGAGGTTAGCTTATCTTCCTTAAAGCATAGGGCTATTAGGGAGGAAAAGAGCCATTATCTGTTTAGAGTTGTAAATTTTAGTTCAAAGGAGCAGGTATTGGGGAGTGCTTATTTTCCTAACGATGTGGATTCCATGGAGAAAAGGGGAGGGGGAGGGGAAGAAAGGGACCGAGGGGAGTTTATTTTCCTAAAGCTGTGGGTTTCTGCCTAGGGGGGTTTAGGGTCCCAGCACTTCCCTTATCAGGAGACCATTTTCAATCAGGTATTTAGGCAAAGCTGTTTTCTGGAAGATTTAACCTTATGTATATAAGGCTGTTGCCGAAAAAGTTAGTGGAAATTTCCAAAGGGTTTGATGGGATCCTTAAGCCTTATGTGGCAAAATAGGTAAATCTTATCTATCACGGGAAAATGAGGCTGATCTATGTATTGAGTATCCTACTGTACTGAATTGTTTCTGAGCCCTTTAGAAAAGATAAACTTGGCAAAACTTAGGTAGACAATACAGGGTTAAACTGCATCAGAAAAAGAGGGTAATTGCAATAAGTCACAGAGAAGAGCTCTGGTACAGAAATTAGAGATTCAATTCTTTCCCAATAAAAGTGGTCTGAATAGCTTCAAGTGGGTCCTTCAAGTATAAGACTATTCAACCTCTACTTCCAACCTACTCCCTTTCAGATCTCAGAATGAAAGTCTTTCTCATTATTTTTTGTGTTAGCCAAGCATGGGAACTGCAGGACCTCAACTGTATACCATCAGTTGGAACATCCCTGTGATTGTGGGTTGGGGGCTGTCTAACTCTCCAGGGTCTATTATAAAAAAAAACTGACATGGTATACATGGAGCCCAAGCAGATAGTAGGAATCTGGGCTAAGTTTAAGATAAAAGATGCAGTATTTAAAGTATGCCAAGAATTTCATGCCAGGAAGTAGAAGACAAAGAGCTTCATAGTTGAAAGTAAGCAAAGGAACAATAGGGAGGCAAAAGCATATGTAAACTCTGGAGAGGAATTTAATCTGAAATAACTGTGTGGTTACTGAACCAATGGCCAACCAAGTCTAGTGTCTTGCAAGATAAAGAATATCCAAGATTTTGTCAGAAAACACAATGTATTTATGATAGTCCTTTTTATATATGTTTTTTCTATATTAGTTGGCATAAGGATGAAGAATCGTAAAATCTGGGGGTTTAAAGATAAAATAACATATCTCTAGCCTTGTACTTCCTAGATTTCCAAACATTGTGATCAATCAAATTTACAAAAACTATAAGAAGACCAATAGGTTGTCAGATATTCTTTTTACCATAAAGAACTTCTATCATATAATCATGTTATAATTTCAAATAAAAGAACATTCTAACACCAAAAAATGGAAAAAATAATATATGATTAGGAAAGAGTTTTATTTTCAATTAAATTTGTCAATTTAATTAAATTTATTAATTAAAAGAGAAGTTTCTTATTTTACCTAGCAATGGTGAAAACTAGAACTTGTCTATTAACCTGTGTTTGAGAACTGTTAACCTAAACTAAATTCCCTCTGATATTTAAATTATTTTGGTAAACTCTCTGCAAAATGATTTGCCAGCTTATGTCTGCATATCTCCATTTATGGAAAACTCTGAACCTCTTGAAGTATCTCTTCTGTTCTTAGATGCTAAAATTTTTTTCTATTTTGAACTGAAATCTGTCTTCCTATAATCAAATCATTTGTCCTAGTTCTTCCTCCTACTGCCATGTAAATCAGGTATAATCTCTTTTCTGTATCCTAACCCTACCAATACTTGAAAACAATTTTGTAACTCATTGTAGTTTCACTAACATTCCTTAAATAATTTCAAGTCTCTTAATTTGGGCCATTCTCTGAATATAGGCCAAAAGATATTTATCGCTATTAAAAAGGGTAACCAGAAATTAATGTTAGCCCATTTACTTAGTCTTAGCAGAAACTTTTATTCTCATAATTCTAGTTTCTACATATGTATTTCTTTTAATGCATTCTAAGATGTTGTAGCTGTTTGGCAATTTGATGTAATTATGAATTCCAAAAATATAATTGGATCATGCTTGTAAACTGATCTGTTAATCTGGGCATGATTAAGTTATGATTAGGGTGTTGACTGGGCCAAGTCAGTAGGGCGTTGAGCCCACCCAGGGGGAAGAAAATATAAAAGGCATCACAAAGAACAGAGATGCAGCAGTTTTGAGTAGCAGTTTTGATGTTGGAGTTTTGATGTTGGAGAGAAGGCCCCGGGATAGAGACAAGCCATTTGGTGAGAGTTTACAGCTGGCCTTGAGGAGAGAAGCAAAGCCTAGAGAGCCTCATAGTCTACACCTGACCTTGTGGAGGAAACAGCGGCACTGAGCCCAGAGAGAAACGCAGCCCTGGGAAGAGAGGAACCCAAGAAGCCTGAGCTGTGGCAAACCTCAGCAGCTGTCTTGCTCCAACACGTGACAATGGTCTTTGGTGAAGGAAGAAACTTATGCTTTATGGCTTGGTAACTGTGGACTTCTACCCCAAATAAATACCCTTTATAAAGACCAACCCATCTCTGGTATATTGCATTAGTGCCCCTTTGGCTGACTAATACAGATGTGATTTGTTTTTTTCAGCTACACTATAGTTATACCATAGTATTGATACTGATTTTGCTTTCTTTCAATTAGGGTTTTTTAAAAAATGTGACTGATGAACATGTTCTCTTGTAACTTTTTCTTGTATTAATTTATTTGAATCAGTTTTAGGAGCTTGCATTGATTATAAAGATGAGGAGGACAATGTCAACAATATTAACACTGATGAAAAAATAAAAGGAAAGGAATGTAATTTATTGGGTGATTATTATATATCTAGCACTGTGATGGAAGCCTTTTACACATTATCTCATTTAATTCATACAACAATCTTGTGATGTAGGTATGAATCCCAAAACTATAAATGAAGAAACTAACCCATCAAAATAAATAGATTTTCAATTTGTCTTTAACAATCACCTGATTTCATAATTTTGAACATTCTATAACAATTCTAACTTCACATATTTTATCCATACTCTGACTTCAAATTATTGGGAGGTTGGCAGGAGCAAAATACATTTTTAAACATGGGAGCATGGACCATTATTGGCAATACACCTACACTAGCTGGAATGTTAGCTAGGACTTTTTCCCACATGATGTCATGTTGTCTTGACATACATCTTGGGCCAGAGTCCCTTGGCATATCTTAACTTAAAGATATTTCTATCTTAGTAGTAACAAATGAGGGTAGAGACATTTCTTATTCTTTTCTTCTCCTCTGGACATATTTTTTTGGGTCATGTTAGAGCTTTTAGAAATTCAACTCTGAGATACTAGTCCCAGACTTCAGAGGGCTGAACTGGAAACTTTGAATGGAAAAGTTTTCTCTCATTTCTTTTTTTGTTTTATTACAAAATACATATGCCATAGTCATAAAGCCACAACTCTATTTCTATGTGCATCTAGCCTGCTGAATGCTAAATAGAAAACCAATATTCCTATTAATACATGAAATGTACTAGCTAGGTTAGTGGATACCAAAGAAAGTAACTATTTCATAAAAGAGCAGATTTTAAGAGATTTAGTTTTCAATGCATATGTTATCCTGCTCCTATGCCTTGTGGGTTTTCAGATATACAACAAAGAAAAGAAGAAGGCTTAGTTGATCTAGCCCTTTGCAGCAAAGGGACTCAAGTGTTTTATCTTGAGAACCTAAGAATAACTCAGAAAGGGAAAATTAATCTCAGGCAAAAACAAACCAGCTGTAAGTTTTTTGGATACAGCAATACATCCAAAAAGTGACCTTTTCTAGAGAATGTATCTTTGAAAAATATGGAACTATATATTCCTAGTATAATACCATTGCAAGAAGAACTGTAAGCACTTATTTTTGAAGAAAAACTATTCTTTATGATTTATTCAGAAAATATGCACTTTGTACCTACTATGTGTCATGTCCTGTACTAGACCCTGGCTATAAAAATGCAAAGAAGTTGTGTTGGGTGTTCTAAAGGACCTTAGCACACAGGGGAAGACACAGCCCCAGAGACAACTGACTGCAGTGCAATATGATTACAAGGGTGAATGTGTAAATAATTCTACAGGAACACAAATAAGTGAAAGTTGGATTCTCCCTGGGGATTCAGTAAAGCATTCACAAAGTAAGTAAATTCGAAGAAATTAGCTGTAATATAATCATATATTATAAATATATTTTTAAAATATTAAAATTTTTTAGTCTACAGTAAACTCACCTTCAATGTTTTTCATTAAATTTTGTAATTATTCTTTTATTCTATAATAAGAGCAGCAACTCCTCAGCTTATAAATGAATGTAAATAAAATTTCTTTTGGGTTTAAGGAAATTGTATTTGCAAATTGCTTTAACTATTGTATGTATTTTTTTCTTTTCCTTCAAAGCAGATTGGAACTTAGGACTCATCATATAGTATATCTGGACTAGTCATTGAATGCCAGAGCTTTTTATTTTTTAATTTTTCCTCCTAATTTAATGGTAACTCCAATTAAAAACATAAAATTGACTTATACATAGAAATAACATTTAGAAACAGCCCATGCTTTCATCATGTCACTCAAAACATTTTCTCAGAAGCATCCTTGCCTTCTTGGACTAGGGCTCAGTTGAATTTTATTGCTAATTTTAGGTAATTTAGTGGGGTTTTTCCAGGATCATTTTTTATTACTTGTTCATGGGATTGTTTGTGCATTCAATTTAGAGTGATGATATTAAATAGCATGGAAAAAGCCCTCAAGGATTTTTTGCTGGAATTGGTTCTGACTTTTATCTACTAATAATTTGATATAAAAGCTTCAACTTCAACAGCTTTAACATCAACTTCTGGCCTTCAGACAATAGCTAGAGCTAACAATAGGTGACGTATAGAAATCCATGTGCATTAATAACAAGACCTATATCTAAAGTCACTAAATGTGAATATACAAACACAGCCCTAGATCAAATGCCATGAGGCTTTTAGGAGTTTTATGAAATATTGTTGAAAGCACAAAAGTGTGTCTTCCACGGCTATAATAGTTATTTGAATAACAAAAGAGAAGGAATCAAAATAATTTTCCCATCAATGTTGACTTTGGGAAGTAGAGGTTGCTAATTATCCAAGGATAAATGATATCTAGACAAGATCACTTAACAGCAATCTATTTATTAAATAAACCAAAGTTAAACGGTAGATATAGAAAAAGATATCCTTGTGATGTCTCGAAATACAAAACTAAATTCCTGATTTTAATTTTTCCCATATTCAACAAATTTTTAAAAATTGCCACAATACTTTAATTAGTAGAACAGACCAACAAGAATTGATAGTTGTCTGAGGGTTGTTTTTTTTTGGGGGGGGGGATGGGGGAGGATAATCCTACCAATAAAATATACAATAGTGTGAAATAACTTATTTTACTTTAATTTTTACTTCAACTACATGGAGGGCCACAACTACGTTTATCATTGTGTAAATAGGTTCATCATCATTTTTTCTTGGGAAAAATTTGAATTTTGTCAAAATTCAAATCATTCTCTTTCAAAGGGCCTATCTTGTCACCATCCTTGAGGACTTCCTTTTCTTCTATTTTTAACTAGTCTTAATCTGTCATATTTTCATTTATCTGTGATTCTACATGGTATTAAACTCTTTTCTGGCTTACTTATGCGACACTGAGAAATCCTCCATCTTATAGGAACAGTTTGCATTGGATTTGCCTTGTATTGTCACATTTGACCATTGGCATGGACTTTACTTTGACGTTGATGTGATAGGGTGATGTTAAACTGAGAGGGATGCTTGAAAGTGAGGGATGTGATGGTGTTCACGTCATTAGAGAATGCATTCGTGTCTTGAGGATTTTTCTTCCCTGTGTAACTTATTGAACTGTGACTTGGACAAATATTTATACACTTTATTTTCTTTGCTTTCAAATAGAGATAATATAGCTTCTACCTCTTAGGGTTTTTGTAACAAGTAAATTAAAAGTTTATGTGAAGTGTTTAACTAGTCAGAGCATGTGCTCAATACATACTGGTTATTACTTCAGTAAGAGTTATGCAAAATCATCATTAGTCTTCCAAACGGTGATGTAGTAGCAGCAGTTTAATGGAAGATGTCTTGGACTAAATATAGCTCAAGTTAAACTAGGCTTTCTTTCTCATTTCTTAAAGTTCATTTTCTCTCAGCAATGTGTCTAAAAGAAATACAAGCAACTCCACAAAAACATTAAAACGTAAGGTATGTCTTTACTGAAAATTTATAAGACCAAATGGAGACAGCAAAACGGTAGTCACACAACAAGATTTCCAAAACAACTATCTTAGAGTTCTTTCCCTTTCCATTAATCTCACATTTTTAGTAGCTGATCCAAAGCTCCTCTTTTGCTCACTATCCCAACCTCCCTCCAGTGTACTGATTTTATTGTACACTCCATGCATCCCTTACCTTGTATTTTGGCATTACAGATTATTTTTTTCTTTTCACATCTGATTCCCTTTCGTTTCTTACACACATAAATTTAGCCTCCAGGCTTTTTGCAGTTTTCTTCACAACTTTTCAGCTCTGTCCCCAAAAAGGTCCAGGGACCAAACAATTCAATAAAATAATCCCCAATTTAAAAGGCTGAGAAGGGGACTTTTCTTGTTTGCAGAGCTGACTTTGGTTCTGCTTATGGTTGTTCTTGGTAGCCATCTGAATTTGGCTAAGTTATTTTACCTTGTTGCTCAGTTATCTCATATATAAATGGAGGGATTTGAACTCTATGATATCTAAGCTACATTTCAACTAAAATTGTGTATGAGTTTCTAATTATATACTCAAGAACATTATAAATACAGGGTATTTGTAAAATAAAAATAAATATTTGATCACCTTTGCCAAAACTATTCTTGTTCAATCATGAGAGGGAAAAAAAAAGTGATACTCTAAGTGCGTAAAAACTTCATTTATCTCCCTTTCACTTACTGGGAAAAGATAAATAAATCTACTCTGAGGCTAAAGTAACATGCTTTAAATATTCTTTACTTTGAAAGTGTATCTGATAGTTAGAAAAAAATAAAACTAATTAATTCAGCCTAAGTGGTTCTTGGAATTCTTACTGAAGAAAGTTTTGGTTTTTTATATTTAAAAAAACTGGGCGATTCATTAAAAATGACCATTTTAAGATGGTATTTCTATTTCCCTCATAAGGTTTTGTTATTATTACTATTAAAAGATCATTCAATTTATTTAAGCATTCATACATAAATTCAACCAAAGTAAAAGTAAACATGAAAGTAATGTACAAGATATAATTAAAGCAAACAAGATGAAAAGAAAAAGGAAAACTAGAAAAAAATCAAGACAGAGAAGAAAAGATTCCTTTCAGTTGGCAGTTGCTATAACCGAAGGAACAATCGTACCTACGAGGGAAGAATAAGCTAGCGGCAAGAAAATGAAATAAAACAGTAGAAAAGCAGGGAGAGAAAAGAGCAAAAGGATGACAAAAGTGAGTGCTAGGCCACATATACAGCAGAAGTAGTTAGAAATGGCAACATATGTAGGCATACAGCTCTCTGGAGTTTGAAATAGTGACAGCAGAGAATGGAGAAAGCCCTTAGAGAGGAGAGACAAAGAGCCAACTGGAACATCACCGCAGGGCAAGCAATGTCCCATTCCCTCCACTACCTTGGTCTCGCCTCTGAAGTTCAGGCCTGTCAGGCTGCCTTGAAGGGGGTCAGATAATGTATAAGGGCAGCCTGCCCTGCAGGCATTCCGAGGAAAGTACAAACTGCTATCTTTGATATCATTGGACTCAGAGTGCACCACACGAATGACAGAATGATTAGTATATAATCTGCAAAGGCACTAACCAGAACAGAATTCAGTTATATTGTTTGTAATGTACTTTGAAAATGTTAGTATAAATAGTGTCATGCATATATGGGTATAATTGCTTTTAATCTACACTTTACCTGTATTTAGTTAAATGTTTTAGATTTGTGGTAGTTCATGTTCCCAAGACTGCAATCTTATCTCTCTCTTACATTTTCTTTTATCGGTATGAATCTGATATTTTCCCATCAAGAAATGGAATTTATTTCCCCTACTCGCGAATATGGATTGTTTGGCCTGATGACAGTATTGTAAAAACAGCAAAAGTGACATTTTAGGACTTCTGAGCCCGGAAATTAAGAAACCCTGGCAGCTTCTGCTTTTATGTTCTATAGAAAACATAAAAAAGTCCAATTCCCTGAAATAGCCATAATGTGAGGTAGTCGAAACTAACCATATGGAGAAGCCGCATGTGAGATTGGAGGGAGAGCTGGGGTGAGAGATTGAGAGTTTGAGAGAAGTGCCCAGCCAGCCTTATGCTTTGCTATCTATCCCTGCTGAGACATAAAGCATGTGAGTGAAGAAGCCATCTTGGACTCTATAGCCTCAGAAGATGCCAAGTGGAGCAAAGACCAGTTTTCCTTACTGAGCCCTACCAATATTATAGAGATGTGAGCAAATAAATTATATTTGTTGTGTTTAGCTTTTTTTTTTTTCAAGGAGGTACCAAGAATTGAACCCAGGACCTCATACATGGGAAACAGATGCTCAACCACTGAGCTACATCTGCTCCCCATTTTAGCATTAATTTGGGGGGCTGGTATATTATGCAACATTAGATAAAAGAAAGTTTAGTATCCTAATCTGAAGTCAGCACTTAATAATAGGGTGGTATATGGGAAAAAATAAACAATGCAAACTATGGGTTGTAATTAACAGCAATATTTTAATATTCTTTCATCAATTGTAACAAAGCTACCATACCATTGTGAAGTGTCAACAATGGGGGGTATATGGGAATATTGTATGTTTTTTACATGACTTTTATGTAAACCTACAACTACTCTAACTAAAAAAAAAATTACAATAATTTAAGAAACCAAAAACATTATGCCAAGTGAAAGAAACTGACACAAACTACTACCTGTGGTATGATTCCATTTGTATAAAATGTAAATATAATTAAATGTATAGAGACAGAATTAGATTAGTGGTTATGTACAGCTGGGAAAGAATAGAGGGATTGAGAGGTGACTGCTGAGGAGGATGGGGTTTATTGTGGTGATGAATGCACAACTCTGTGATTATACTGAAAGCCATTGATTATACACTTTGAATGGATTGTATGGTGTGTGACTATATCTCAATAAAACTGCTAAAAAAGTTGGTTATTTAACACTTCAAATGTCCTTATCAGAGTACAAAACATATCTTGTTAATCAGTACACAGGATTTTATATCTAACTTTTTTATTGAAGAAATGAGTGGTTTCAAGACTTGTGATCAGTTAGAAAGATTGCATAAATTAAGTATAAAGATATGGCAAGCACAGAATGACTTTTGGTATTCAGTCTCCTTTGTCATTTTTCCTCCACTTTACAGAAGCAGCTGTCATTTGACTCTATCACAAGGCTATTTGCTGTTGCAGCCATCAGAATGTCATTGTGTTAGCCTTTAAATGAACCCTTCATTCAAAACATGAGTCATAGGGCCTAAAACCAGAGTGAGATTCCCCACCCCCCCCAGGATAATATAACTTTTTTTTATGCCTCTTGGTTAACATATATTTACATGTTTGATAGAATTTGACCTGAGGCTTACTTTCTGTGTAACACACCACCTATTGGTGAGGTGTGAGAAAGAGGATATAATAAATACTTTCTACCAGAGTCCACAGCCATTTACAAAGAACCAGACAATTGCTGAAGAGCCAAATTGGCTGAAGCTAGTTTACAACAAGAAAAAATTAAGGCCAATGCAGTAAAGCATAAAATGGAGCCAAGGACAAGTTTGAACTATGGTAAATATTTTCATCCACTTTGAATTAATAACTATTTAGAGGAGGACACAGATGAGAATTGAAGTATATTTGGATGTTTTAAAAAATGTACGGTTTGAATGGGACCCCTTGTTACAGTATCTCAAACATCAGAAATGATAATTGGTCAAAGGATTTTCAGTGTGAAGCTACCCTGCTGTCAACAACATTGTTTTTTCTTTATGTTTACCAGTAAGACTCAGGCAAATTTAATGAAAATCTATTCTATTTAAATTAATACAGTCCAAAAAGAAAATTCAATTCAATTCAATATCCATCTTTCAATAAGTATGTGTGAGCCCCTTTAGAGCCAGGTAAAAAGAGTGGAGATAAGCAAATAAACAAGAAAAGTCCACAGTTTCAAAAGCCATGTACTACAGTGGAAGAAGACAGAAGACAATGTGGTCATTGCAGTGAAAACAGGATGATAAGTGCTAGAACAGACACAAATACAGGTTGCTATGGAATCCTATTAAGAGGAAATTAAGCCTTCACTGTTGAGGAAAGCTTCCTTGAGGAACTGGAGGAAAGGACAGCAGGAACTAGCCAGCCAAAGGCAGGGACATATACCAAAGCCTCGAGGCAAATGGGGTCTAGGAGTAAGTACCTGAGACTAGAACCCCACAGACGAATATGAGACCAGGAAAATCAGAGGCAGGGTTAAAGTTAGCATTTGCAAACTGGCAAGAAAGGAGGCTGAAGAATTTGAAACTAGTCAGTGATATGGTACCTTAGATACACTCTTCTGACAGCCCTGTGGAGACATTCTGAGAAGGACAAAGATTTCTAGGAGGACATGTGGCAGACTGAGCCATTTTCTTTTCTGAAAGGTGTTTTTAGAAATCTGCACTCTCCCTGTAATTGCATTTCCTCTCATTGCTTTGACTACAGCACATATCCAGTCACAACCCACTTCTAGGTTTCACCAACTGTCTCAGGGAAATCTCAACCTGATATTCGCACAAGCACTTCAGACTCACAGGTACAAAAGTGAATTTAGGGG
>JAQZBX010009879.1:0-45259 GCA_029593785.1 Cabassous unicinctus
AAGGCCTCTTCTAGACCATGTCCTCTGATGAGGGCACCACACCCTAAATAGGCTCGTGGAAACTTATCAAACACTTTATACTGCCTGGCCTCCCCTGGGAGCTGAGACCCTGATAATCGTCAGCACAAAACGATAAAATTGGCTGACTCTGCCTCTCCTGAGCCAAGCCTCATATTACAGGCTGGTGAGGTAAATCAGGCTTCCTCAGCAGATTCATCTCTCCCCTCAGCCTGGTGCAGCTTCATGCCTGTTGGTTTGTTCGTCAAACATGCAAGAACATCCAGACCGCCAAACCCACAGAAAGGAAACCCCTCTCACTCTCGGAAAATGCTCCCCTCCTTGGATTGCCAACAGGAGTCAGGGGTCTTCCTAGTCCTTTGCCCTGAGAGTGGGGCTTAGCCAGCTGGGGAAAAACTCACGATTTTATCTTGAGCAATCCACCTCGCTGTCCAGCTGCCTCCAGATCGATGTCCTTAAGGTTTTCACACCGTGGGCTCCCAGACCAGACCACTCAGACAAGATCCTGTCCCCAATCAGCTGTCGTCTGTGAGAGAGACGGTGAGTGACCACCTAAACCGACACCATCTTGCCCCTCTGTTTTAATGTTCTTGATATATTGTTTAGCTATTTCAACTGCTTATACACTTTTTTAAAGCAAATAATGCAAGGTTCTAACTTTATCTTATACAAATTAAAATTATAAAACTAAAATTTTAATAATAGTTTATCTATTGGTGTTAGATATTTTAATGCATATAAAATTTCTTTGTATAGTAAGAATTTTTGAGACTTTGTTCATTTATTCCCTTACACATGTGTTAGCACCAGTTGTTTCAATTTTGATGCAAATTAAGTTTCACATATACATACTTCCAGACAAGCTTAAGAATTATTTTTTCCACTGTATAATTTTTTGAGTTACTTATTTTGATGGTATTAAAATTGTAAAATAATTAGAGAAGAAGTTATACTTTGAAAATAAATATCTCCTTGTAGTGACAGGTGATATGAGCTTCCATTTATCCACATTTTCCTTAAGACAATCCTTTAAACCCTTCAGTGAAGGCTTTTAGTTTCATGTGCTTTTCTTATTAGACTATTTCAAAGAGATTTTAATGTTCTCTCTCTCTCTCTCTCTCTCTCTCTCTCTCTCTCTCTCTCTCTCTATATATATATATATATATATATATATATATATATTTAGGGAAGATCAATTTTTTGTGTGTTTGTTTTTCACAAGTATAATTTTGGAAAGTCTATTTGACAAATTTCAGCATAAAATCCAAACTCTACAAATATCTTCAACAAAAAAGCCATCTACTCTTGGCCCTTTTAATACAGGTGACTTGTCATACTGTATCACAAATGAAAGAGGTGCAGTTAACAGATTTAGGGGCATAATATTAAAGAAATAAGGTGTTTTCTTCCCACTGCTCTTTAGCTAATAAATAACAATACAAATATACATTAATGACTATCACAATCACGAATAAATCAATTTGCAGAATAAAAATCCACAGGTCTACTAATTTAAAAGGCTGAAACTAATAAAACAGTATAAAAATCAGTGTTTTTATCCTTTGGTTAACAAACCCAGATTCAGATTTCTTTGATCACAATTTTGCAAGTTGTGTAAGGGATTTGGGAGAATAAGAGAGATAGGGGAAATTGGCAGTGTAGCTGAGTTGCGGAGCTGGGATAGTGGTTCAATTTAGTCATTACCAGATTAGGACAGTGTTTGGTAGTGTACTGTAAAGAATATTAAGCATCAATAATTCATCAGCTCAAACACCATTTAAGTGAGCTTAAGGAATAAGCAGAGATGGGCAAGGTGAAACAAAGTGAAAGAAGGGAAATGAAAAATGGAAAAACATTTTAGTGTTGGGGAATGTGAAAAAGTCATTCAAAAACCTACTTTAGTTTCCACTCAGAAAGTGTTCTTCCCATAAGCTTCCTGTCCCTGGATTAAAAAACACCAAGGTTAGAACACAATTTGTATAGGCATTACATTTCACTAATTTGATTTAGAAAGAATACATGTCTGATTTAGTAAAAAGTATCAGCGAATATTCAGAGGTATAGCTTTGTTATTACATCGAGTAAAAAGAGCAATAATGCCAACTGTTGGAGTAATAGCAAACAGAGGTCTGCCAGGCCAGTTTTGAAGAATAGTTAAGATCTATTTTTATGCCAGCAGCACAAGAGTATTGAAGAAATTGTAAACAGACCACAAACATGCTCTTTCCAATTCAAAAAAACAATCCAACAATCCTTAATAACTCAACTTGCCAAGATGAATTGTTCTAGTCAGATGTAGCTATCAAAAATGAAATTTCTCAAGTACTATCAAATTAGGAGTTACTGGGACATGAAATAAGGCATTATTTCAGACATTAGCCAGTTTTCATAAAATATTTACCTCCAACTTCAGTTTGCTCCATCATTCCTTTATAATAAATAAGACAATGACTAAAATTAACCATTTCCCACAATTCTCAACTCATAGAAATGTACAATTAAGCTCAGTCAAAATCTTCATCAAGCAATGGTAAAACAGTTTAGAAGCATGTCTTCAATTACCTAAGATTCGAGGAAGTAAAAAATAGAAAAAATTAAAAACCTCTTTACTCTAATGGAAGCTAAGCAATTACACCTGGGAATCCTTAATGACAGTTCTTTCCCAATGGAAAACCCTGAGATTTGAAGCACTGTGACTTTACAGAAGGCAGGTTGGTTTAATGAGGAAATTTTATCAATATTTTATTTTGGGCACTTACTCAGCATTTTACAATTCCTCAACAGATTTTGAGGTAAGTAAATTTTAGCATTATATGTTACAAACTAAAACTAAGACAGAGGTTATGTCATCTATCCCAAAACACAGCAAGAGTCTTATCATGATCTGGAATAACACGGTCTCTTTGGTCTTTCAGATTAATCTTCTCAGATGCATGAATTTAAAGATGATATATTGCAAAAATTTATAACAAAACCAAAGATTATATATAGAACTTTTACTTTGGGATATTTTGTAATTCTTAAATTGGTTCTACAATGATTATAAATATTTTGTGGTAATCTACTTGCTCCCATTATAAATGTTTACATATTACTGACACTTAAAATTATAAATGAGCACATTACTGATTTTGTTCTGTTTATCTGCCTTGGAGCAGGAAGATAATCATTGAGTTTTCCTCAGAGTGCTAGGCAGCCTTTAAATGCAGGTGCTCTGCTCAAGGCACCATCTACTATGATTTGGGGTTATAGGAAACCAGGTATACAAATGGGGCCAAGAAAGGATGCCTGAATGCAAAAGACAGGAGGCTCTGTGTAATTTAAGGATGAGGAGAAAAATAATATCATTTCTGTCTACTGATGCTCATTATCATAGTACAGCAATACAGAAACTTATGGGAAGAGCCCTTCAAAGGGTGGTAAATATCTCCCAATTAAAGTTCTTACTAAATAGATTTTCCTTAAAGTGACATCTATAGAAACAAAATATCTAATTAAATATTTTAATATGATATGCCCCACCTATCATGTAAATTACTGTAACCGTGGCAAACCTAATTCACTTAGCTCACTGTAATACTTCATTCAGCTTATCCTGACATAGGTTACTGGGCCAGTCTTCTCAAGTGTTTGTTTCATCATAAAGTTCTTTTTACTTAAACAATTGTCAAATATTAATGAAAATACAGGATTAAGGGTGGTTAATTAACTGAGAAATTATAAGGGAAACACCATTATCAGCTATAAAATACAGCATTCAGCAGAGAAAATGTAAAGAGTAAGAACATAGACACCTATGCTTCTATATAAATCCAGCAGTCCAGCTCCATTTGAGTCAAAGAAGAAGAAAGGGAGGGGTGAGGCCATGGACAGAGTATTGAAGCCTTTCATTCTAGCATCCCCAAAGTTGACTGTGGAAGTAATATTGTCTATGTTAAAAAAGTTGATATAAATTACATGAATTGCAATTTTCATAAAAGTCAGAATTAAATGTTCTGCATACGACAAAAGATAAGCCTAAGCAACATATATTTGCACAAGGCCACCAAATGTCATGGATATGAGTAATAAATGAAAAAGACCTAAAGTCTACGGCAGACTGAGCAAGGATTTCATTTTGGTGTTCTGTAAACCCAAGATTGTAAACTATTCTTACTACACAAAAGCTCTACTGACATACAGAGTTTTATAGGAACTCCTGTGCTTCTAGTTGGCACATCTACTTATTTATAGTGTGATATTTATTCAGATGTTTGTGAGAGATTGTGCAAAACTATTGCATTTACAAAAATGGCACAAAAGTGAATTCCATAGTTGATGCACATGCACATTTCATTCACATCTTCAACAACAAAAAATGTTCCAACACTACAGAACTGAATAAGAATACTAGCTTCAGCAGCAGCTGTCAAGCACTAGAGTCACATAAGTTACACCAGAATGGCAAATATTGCACAGGTAACATTCTATTATAAAAGCTGAAACAGGGTTTAAGGCCATTCAAGTTCAATCACAGAGATACAAGTCTTTCAGAGTCCCATCTATTTGTTTGTGTTTGAAATACTTGATCTTTCTCCCATCTTGTGGTCTTAAACTTCTGTTTTACAAAATCCGAAAGAAATCAATACAGTAGAGCTTATATTAAATAATAACAACATACAGAGATATAATTAAATTAAGAAAGGAAAATCCAAAACATTAAAATTGTAAAACTTGTTACTTGTTGGAACCAGCCATTACACTAGGAGTTAGGTAATATATACAATTATTTTCAAGTAGATTTGTTTATGTTGCTCTAACGTCCTTTTCATCAGTACATTGTTAAACTAATCAAAACTCTACACATGAATAATTCCTGACAAAAGCAGCAAATACTGCAAAGCTATCAGTATAAAATGACTCAGTGATTGAAAGGGGAAAAAAAGCCAAGAAGTAACATATTAAGAAGAAATATTTGGAGTTAGAAGATTCACGCTGTTCAGCTCTTTTAATCAGCCAGTCAGCTTGCTAGCAACAAGGGATGGTTTCCTCTGAAGAAGCTGCTGTGGCGTGGGAATGTGTTCATCAGTGACCTCCGTCTTATCCGGGCTGCAGGAGGAAGTTGCTTGTTCATTTTTGCTCTAGCCATGTAGTACTCGCCAGAATCAAAATATGTTTGCCATTTCTGTAATCGTTTTTTTGTTTTGTTTTGTTTTGTTTTGTTTTCCAGAAATCTAAAACTCCAAGCTTGTGCCCCAGATGAGATACCTTGCTTTTAGTTTGGCTTCTTCCGGTTTCTCTGGACTAGTCACTTTATCTTCCATTTCTTCTGCTCTTCAGCGAAAGCTGTCTCGGGGATTTCCGGGGTCACAGTGCTCCCTCTTCCTAATGCAGCTTCTCCAGCTCTGCTATACCGCAGCACTTCCTTTTTTCCTTCTCAGTATATATATTTTGACATAGTATCTGTGAATATCTCTAGTAATTTGGGCTGTGGGTTTATTAAGTTTTGGTTAGTTATTTTTTTGTAAGACTTGTATAAATAAAAAGGTTTATATATTTGGATGATATAGTAATAAGAATATAATCTGCTTAAATCAGTTAACATATTTCTTTTAAATAATCCTACCTTTTATTTTATTTCTTATTTTAGTGCATTTGTTAGGGCAAATGTGAATGATAATAATGAGCATCCTTTATTTGTTCTTGATTTTAATGGGCATCATTTTAGTAGATATGTAATTGTATTAAGGCAAATTTACATAAGGATAAATTTTCATAGTTTGGGATGTACTAGTTTTCACAAGTCACAAAAGCAATAGGTCATAAATACAGTTGTGGATTTCCACAAATTCAAAAAATATCTTCAAGTTTAATTTCCTCTGATGAGATCAGCTATACACTGGTTATTTCTGAGTATACTTCATAACTCCAAGTTTGGTCAATCATTCAAGTACGTTTCAAACCCATTCTGGATTTGCTATATACCTCTTCAAAAACACAGAAGTGTTTTATGATAAGTTCCTCTCACAGTAACTCATTTCAGAAGGGGAGAGAAGGAGGAGGAGATGTGGCCCATGGATACTCTCAAATAGCCTCAGTCAATGTGCACAATCACCAATCCTGGTTATTCACCCTTGGGACCAGTAGTCATGGGCTCCTCTGTATCTTGCCTGCTCTAGCCAGCCCGGACATTGTGTTGTTCACTGGTGGATCCAAGAATTCCTTAGAACCAAGTTCTTTCTGAATGTGGAGGCTCTTTCTCAACCCAATACCTCTTCATCCTCTAGGGGAATATGCTTGTGTTGACTGTTTTTCTGTGATATTTTCAGAAACCGTGGGATTCATGGGCACTTTGCCATGTTGTCTATGCCCAATTGCCCCTATACATCCCTCCTATTATTCACCTGCCCTTTTGCAGAAGGCAGATCTGGTGAACCACATCCAGACTACCAGGTGGGATATGAACCACAGTGACATTTACAGGACCATAAGTTCCCAAAGAGGTGTGCTGTCTCTAAATCTTGCCGTTTTCAGGGCAGTTCATAGATTTCTCTGTTCTCAAGAAGACTTGAAAAACATAAATGCAATGCTCTTGAGTAACCCTAAATTGACTTCTGCTTCCCTCCAGATTGTTATGGAAGTAGAAAGAGGAAGGTCTCAATTAAACTTGCCTCCTTCGTATTTTAATAATTATACACTTATTTATATATGTATGAAAGAATTATAGTTTTGGGAAACAATTAAAGAATGTGATGCCTTAGTTCTCCCTTTCTCCTCTAATGTCCCTTCTCTGAAGCTCTGGACAAAAGGGAGAAAGAAAGTCTCAGAGCAACATAAAAATTTCCATGGATGTAACTTTTTAAATAAACATTATCACCTTATTACATCGTATGATATTAATGAATGTTTAAAGCAGTGTGGCTGTGAATGTGCAGAAACTTCTGCAGCTGGAAATCTTGCAGAAAACTCACTGTGACAGAATAGTGTGACCAAATTACTAGTGTATGAGAGGAAACTTCCTAAGGGGCACACTTTCAATTTTATTCATTTATTTACTCACTATTGAAGTGCATACTATGCACTGGGCCTGCAAATCACTCCATATAAAGAAAGAATAAAGGATATCCCTGTCAAAAAGAACTCACCTACAGAAATAAAGAAAAGACATATATGAAGACAAATAAATATTCCCAAGTTCTCTGGGTCCTATCGTTTAACTTTTTATAAAATGATGAAAAAAATGATCATGAGGAATCAGACTAGAAAAAAGAAAAGGCACTAATAAGTTCATAAGAGAAAAGGGGAATTAAAAGAAATAACATAATAAATAAAGATAGGGAATCATTAGACTATGTTATGCATTTAGCAAAAGCTTAAATATTTCAGTATGTCTCTCAAAAAGGGGGCAAGATTCAAATCATACAGTGCTGTGAAATATCAATGAATGTGAAATGTCTCCTTAAGTAATAAAGCCTCAAAAAGAGGTTTAACAGGCAATACTATAAGCAATTCTGCTACCGAGAGAACAAGATGTGGCTACTAAATACAGAATTGACTGGAAGGAAGCAACGGTAAAGTTTAGGAGCCTCTTAAAAACCTGTATCATGGATGCAGATAGGGATTATCAGTATTAGGCAGAGATGACAATCATAGGATAGGTTGAATGGGTAGAATCCAACTGATTCTATAGTCATTGAATGGGATGCCAGAAGTGAGGAGTTACATATTAAACCCAGAAGCCAATTTGGACAGTCAGGTATAGGAGGAAAAATATTTTAAGATAAATTTAAAAAATATATATGTTTTGGGCATTCTGATACATTATGAATTAAATATATAAAAAGTTATGTGTAATGCAAGCTATATTAGTCAGCCAAAAGGGTGCTGATGCAAAATACCAGAAATCTGTTGGCCTTCATAAACGCTATTTATTTGGGGTAGAAGCTTACAGCTACCAGGCCATAAAGTATAAGTTACTTCCCTCACTAAAGTCTGTTGCCATGTGTTGGAGCAAAATGACTGCTGACATCTGCAAAGTTTCACTCTCCTTCTTCCTCTTAAGGCTCTGTGGTCCTAGCTTCTTCCAATATCAGCTGTAGGCTGGGAAAAGTCTCATCTCTCTCTGGGGGCTCATTTCTCTCCACGCTCAGTGTTCTGCTGTCTCCACAAAGCTAGCTGTAAACTGTCAGGAAAATGACTCATCTCTCTTCCCAGGGCCTCTGCCATGTCTAATGGAGCCTTCTTTCTTTCCTTACGTATCCACTTCTCTGTGTCTTTACTTACCCAGGCTCTGCATCCAAAACTCTTACTAACTTCTCTGCCATGTAGTTTTCTCCTTGAGTTCCCACCCACCAAGGGGGCAGGGACTCAATGTACTGGGGTGGCCCAATCAAAACCCTAATCATAATTTAATCAAGTAAAAGTGAAGCCTCTGAATTTAATACAATCAAATATGCCCAGAGGAACAGATCAGTTTAGAAACACAATCCAATATCTATTTTTGGAATTCATAAAAAATACCAAACTGCCACACAAGTCTAGAAGTCAAGCATTTTAGATTCAATATATTCATTCAAAGAAGACATTTTTAATTAGGTTATATATATATTCTTGAGAGAGATTCCTCAAGAATAGCATTATTTAAGGAAAGAGAGGAATTACCTACCACCATTTATGGAGACTTGCATAGAGGGTGATAACTAGTAGGGAAAAATAATAAGAGGCCTCATGCAAACTATGTGAAATTAGCATGCTTAAAAAGAATTTTAAAATAAATCCATATCCCTTTTTCATAAAATATAACCAAATGAATTAATGTTGAGACACCAGGAAGAGATAAAATATTATAAAAAATAGAAGAGTATTACAAGGACAGCTTATCACCAAAGACATCTAAAATTTAAGAGGAAGAAGATTATTCAGTTATTCTCTCTGTTTTCTCTCCACCTTTCTCTCAGGACAGAAGAATTCAAACCAATGCAAACTGAGTCATCAAAATAATCACATGATTCACTGCCATATCATTAAACAAGGTACTTAATTCATTTGATTTTTCCACTGAGAGAAGTTGTACCTTTATAGACCAAATGAGCTTGCATAGTCATAGTCCAAGGTAGTTTCCTATTTCTGTTTCCTCACTTATTATAAGCATAGCATGATAAAATTTCAAGGGAGATGAAAATGTCTAATCAGACAAGAGTGGCACAATTCATCCTCAGGGACTTTTCAGATACCCAGGAATTGAAATTTGTAGTCACCTTATTTTTCTTGTTTGACTACCTGTTTTGTCTCCTGGGAAACATTTCCTTCATCATAGCTGTTATCAGGGAAAGCTGTCTCCACTTTCCCATGTATTTCTTCCTGAAGAACTTGTCTTTTCTGGACATATGCTATACCTCTGTCACCATCCCCAAGGCCCTGTGACCTCCCTCTTGGGCTCTGGGGCCATTTCCTACCTGGGTAGCTTTATATGCTTATTACACGTAGTTCTACTGAATGCTTTCTGCTCAGAGCCATAGCCTAGGACCGGTGCTTGACCACTTGCAGGCCACTGCTCTATGCCTCCATGATGAGCCACAAACTCTGCTCTGAACTGGTAATCGTGGCCTGTGTCACTGGCACCATATACTCAGCCTTCCACACAGTCAATACCTTCTCCCTCCCCTTCTGAGAGCCCAATGTAATTGAATATTTCTTCTGTGACATTCCTCCTGTCATGAGACTTTCTGCATTGATTTCCACATCAATGAGGAAGTGGGCTTTGTTGATAGCAGCTGCATCATCATGAGCTCCTTTGCCCTCACAATTGTATCCTATGCCTGCATCATCTCCACAATTGCTCGGATTTCCTCTGTGGATGGTACAAAATAACTAGTTATTTTCTTCTATGGAACTGAAAGTTTTACATACTTGAGAACTGCCTCCCAATACTCCCCAACAAAGGGTCGCCTGGCTTCCATTTTTCACACCATTGTCACACATACCTTGAACCCTGTTTTCTATTGTCTGAGGAACAAAGGCATGAAAGGTGCTCTGCAGAAACTGTATTGTTGAAGCAAACATTAAGTATTAGAGAGTTAAAACTTATGGACTCCTCAGAAGCTCAATTACTCTTATTGAACTTGAGCCTCACTTCATTACTGGTCATCCTTTTGTCCTCTGATATTTTATGCTGGTGACCAGGCCAATTACAGGTTTCTCCCCATGTCACTGCATTGTTGCTTCTCTTCCATTTCTAAACAGTTCTTCTCCCTAGTGCTGAATCGGCTCCTCTAACTTAGCAACTATTGATATTTCTTTATATTCTACCATAATGTTGTGCTTTTGAAAAAAATATCCTTCTTTTACCTAGTATATCTGAGAAAATTCATATCACTTTTCAGCTTTAATTACTATCAAATCTTTATGATCATTCTCAAGTAATGACTACCAGTCTTGTATTTTCAACTTTCTCTTCACCATGTTTATGCAAATATGCAGTAAGTACATTTTTCACACATCAAAATATGTACTTAAAACTTCCCCTCAGTAAGTAAACTGCCTTGTTGTTCCTACTTCATTTGTTCAGATGAAGGAGTTCAATTAAAGGCCATGACTACTGACAGAAAGCAGGCCACCTTGGTATGTATGGGACAGGCGTCTCTAGTCTCAAGACACTAAGATAAGAGCTGATAGGAGCCTGGTGGAGAAGCATTCTGTGCTTCTAGGAGTGTATTTAGTATATGACAGGTAATGATTAACAAGGTCTGTTACATGCAGGAATGTATGGAGAACTGAACCATTAACCCTAAAGACTTGCTGACTTTAGTAATGTTTAACCTGTCATGTATCTATTGCCTTTACACATGCACACACGTATTTTCTTTGTTCTAAAGCTAAATAAAAGCCATGATGTTTTATGCAGTGGCACTCTCCTCCCCTTGGATGGAGGGTCCCCTGACCCTGGCTATCTCTTGTTTCTTTCTCATCTTTTGTCATCCATGGCACCATTTTCACGGACCTAGTTCCTGAATATCTACATTCAGGTAGTACCATTGATTGTCCAATTTACCAGGCTAAACTATTTTTTAAAGATTTTCATTTCAACTTTGTTCTTTATTCTTCTAAATATACTTGGTCTGTAAATTATTTTTTTTCTTCAGAAATATAACAGCTATCTCATATATGAAATATTTTCTCAGTGTAGGATTCTTTTTCTCTTTTCTGGAATCAACTATGATGATTTACTTCAGTGTTTTTCAAGAATAATTTATTTCTCATGAAAGTAGTATTTTTTATCTAAACAACACTTAATATGTTAATCTTCTAATTAGGATGAATCAAAGTGTACATTAATGTGGCAAAGTGGTCTTAGTGCTGAACACAAGTCTCTCCTCCTCCCACACCACCATTTTTTCTGATGGAAACCCATGTATAAATACTTCAGAATTCCTGGTGAATAATTGAAATACTATTCTAGTTCACCTTCTGGCTAGTCCTCCTCTCCAAAGCTTTGCCAACAGAGGTGCAGGTTATCTTTCTAAAATGTGGATCAACACATTCCCTGAAAGAAATAAAGTCCTTCATTCACTTGTGCCACTTCTGTGATGTAAAAACTATGTTTGTGACATGGTTTGTATTACCTTTCATCATATAAAACTCATTTGCATTTATCCTCACCTTCATCCACACTCTCAACCCATTACATCTCAAGACATGCAGAACTGTTTCTTCATTTTCTTACTTTACAGTAAACACTACTTGGAAAACTCATCATTATTTTCAATAAAATTCAAATGCCACTTTCTTTGTGCCATGCAAATTATTTTCTCTGATAATTAGCAGATCATTACTTGGACACACAGTTCTTTAAAGGTGCTCCAAAATGTGACATACTTTGCTGCTTTGTTGTTGTTCATTTTATATTAATGCCTTCCAGTAGACAACAAGAAACCCAGGGCTAGATATCATGCTTCTACTTCATTTATTTCCATGTTATGAATCTTTTCCTCTCATATATTTCATGCAGAAATATATGTTTACAAAATATTTTCAGATCAGGGGGACAACCAGCAAGATGGTGGCAGAGTAAGATGCTCCTAGAATCAGCTCCTGCTACAGGGCAGTAAATAATCACCCAGAGCTAACTAAAGGACTTGTTTGGGGGCTCCAGGAGACAAGAAGTGCATCCTGCAGCAGCCTTGAAAGAGTGGAAGGAGGAAACTGCCCATCCGCAGAGAAGGCTCATAAGTAGAGCACTCCATGCCAGGGAGGCTGGTGCCCATCATCCAGTGGAGGTGCAAGCCAACCCGGGAGCTGTTCTATGGCTGGAATTGAAAGCACCACTTCTCAAAAATGGGGAAGGAAGAGACAGTTGAGCAACAACTTCAGCTATTGATTAGTAAATTCAGTGAGCTAAAGTATAATCCTAAGAACAGCTAAAGTTTGAACCTGTCCAGGTCTGAAAGAGGCCGGTAGCTGCCATTTGGACTCCACAGCTGACACGAGGGGAAGCAGGGCTGACTGAAAATCACAGTGCTGGCAGGGACCGGCTTCTTTACATCTAGATAGATTGCAGCTCTAGCCTGAGCCCCAGGCCCACCTCGGACAGGGAGGAAGCTGGGGTAGCTGCGCCAGCTTCTCCAGGAAATAACAGGCCACACTGTGGAGGCCTGTGATCATCCTACTTTGGCAGCGCAAGACACCCCAGGAGCTTTTGTGGGGCAGGAATTGGAAGCTCCATTTCCCAAAAACAGGGGAGGAAGACACAGTTGGCCACCAATATCAGCTACTGATTAGTCAGTTCGACTGGCTAAAATATAACCCTAAGAACACCTGAATATTGAACCTGTCCAAGTCAGAAGGAGGCTGGTAGCTGCCATTTTGACTTCGCCCCTGTTATGTGGGAAAGCCAGGTTGACTTAAAATCATGGTGACAGTAGAGACCGATTTCTTTCACCCAGATGGGCCTGCAGCTCTAGCCTAGGCTTCAACCTCACATCAAGCAGGGAGGAAGCTGGAGGGCCCTGCAACAGCCTATCCAAGTAACTGCAGGTACATTTGGCTGACACAGACTAAATAATTGGAAGTCTACTAGGGCAACTGCAGTCATCTTGGACCTGCACTGCATAGATTGCTGCCCACACCTGCAGTTCCATACCTGCCCCAGGCAGGGGAAACAGGGTGTGAAGCTTCATCAGTTTCTCTGGGCAACTGCAGTCTAGGCTTGCATGAGTTGGATTATTCCTCACAGGTGTGGCCCTGTCCATACCCCTGGCAAATGAGAAAGTTGGAGAAGCTTCATCGGTCCTTGGGGCACTGAGGACAGCTTGAGCCTCCACAGCTTACGGCACCAACTACATACTTGCTCCTACTACACAACCATCAAGAGAGAAAGGGCAGGAAGCCCTAAACTAAAGAGAAAAACTGCACCGAGAATAAATAATCTCATAAGCAGATGCCAAGACACCAACAAAAATTACAATCCACACCAAGAAACAGGAAGATATGGCCCAGTTAAAGGAACAAGACAAGCCTCCAGATTACATAAAGGAGTTGAGAGAACTAATCATCAATGTTCAAACAAATCTCCTTAATAAATTCAATGAGATGGCTAAAGAAATTAAGGATATTAAGAAGACATTGGATGAACACAAAGAAGAATTTGAAAGCATACATAGAAAAACGGCAGATCTTACAGGAATGAAAGATGCAGTAAACAAAATTAAAAATACACTGAAATCATATAATAGCAGATTTGAGGAAGCAGAAGAAAGGATTGGTGAGCTTGAAAAAATTGCTTCTGAAACTGAACATACACAAGAACAGATGAAGAAAAGATTGGAAAAACTTGAACAAGGTCTCAGGGAACTAAACAATAGCAAGTGATGTGCAAAACTACATGCTATGGGTGTCCCAGAAGGAGAGGAGAAAGAAAAAGGGGCAGAAGGAATATTTGAAGAAATAATGGTAGAAAATATCCCAACCCTATTGAAGCACATAGATATCCATGTCCAAGAAGCACGACATACTCCAATCCAAAAAAATCTGAATAGACCAACTCCAGGACACATACTAATCAGAATATCAAATGCCAAAGCCAAAGAGAAAATTCTGAGAGCAGCAAGAGAAAAGCAATGCATAACATATAAGGGATACCCAATAAGATTAACTGCTGATTTTTCACTGGAAATCATGGAGGCAAGAAAACCGTGGTATGATATATTTAAGATACTACAAGAGAAAAACTTCCAGCCAAGGATCCTATAACCAGCAAGATTTTATTTCAAAAATGAGTGCGAGTTTAGAATATTCACAGATAAACAGAAACTGAGAGAGTTTGTGACAAAGAGACCCACTTTGCAGGAAATACTAAAGGATGTGCTACAGTCTAAAAATAAAAAAGACAGGTGAGATAGGCCTGGAAGAGAGTCTAAAAATGAAGATTATATCAATAAAAGTAACTAAAAGTGTCAAATGAGTGGTGAAAATAAAATATGACAGATAAAACCCAAATATTTAGGAATAAACTTAACCAAAGATGTAAAGCACTTGTATTCAGAAAACTACAGCTCATTGTTAAAAAATTTTTTTATAAAGTCCTAAATAATTGGAAGAACATTCCATGCTCACAGATTGGAAGACTAAATATTATTAAGATGTTAATTCTACTCAAATTGATATACAGATTCAATGCAATTCCACCAGCACTTTTAAAATAAATGGGAAACATGATTATCAAACTTATTTGGAAGGATAAGGGTTCCTGAATAGCCAGAAACATCTTAAAACAGAAAAGCAAAATTGGGGGACTCTCATTTCTGGACTTTAAATCATATTGCCAAGCTACAGTGGTAAAAACAGCATGGTACTGGCATAAAGACAGACACATAGACCAATAGAACCAAATTGATGGTTCAGAAACAGACCCTCACATCTATGGTCAAGTGATTTTTGACTAGCCTGTCAAACCCACCCAGCTCAAGCAGAACAGTCCATTCAACAAATGGTGCTGAGAAAACTGGATATCCATAGCAAAAGAAGGAAACAGGACCTCTATCTCACACCTTCTACAAAACTTAACTCAAAATGAATTTTAAAAACCTAAATATAAAAGCAAGAACCATAAAGCTTCTAGAAGAAAATGTAGGAAAATATCTTCAAGACGTAGTGGTAGTTGGTAGATTCTTTAAGGAAATAAGAGGCAGACTGATATGGGCTACTGATATTGTATGTAGAAGTTTGAATTAGCTTTACTGTAAAAGTGTGGAAATGTACAGAGTTGATGGTAACACATTATAGTGAGTAACAGTTGGTTTATAAATGGGGATGTGGCTGAAAATGGTAGTCTCAGATATCAATGCCAATTGACAGAAAGTTAGAGAATAATCTAGGGACTGAATAGCACAGTAAACCTAGAGGTAGATGAGGATTGTGATTGATAGTACACATGCAAGAATGTCCTTTGTGAGCTAGAGCAGATGTAAATCACAGTTGCAGGGTGGTGGGAATGTGGAGAAGCATGGGAAAAATACAACTGGAGTGACCTATGGACTGTGGTTAACAGTAATAATGTAATATTCTTGTATCTATGCCAAAGATATACTGTGTACATAATGGGGGAGTATGGAAAATATGTGCCAAATGTATGCTATGGACCTGGTAATAATAGAATGATATTATCTCATAATCTGTAACAAATGTTACACCACAGTGTGGTGTGTTGATAGAGGGGTGTTGTTTGGGAATTCTGCATATGTGCATGATTATTTTGTAAGTTTACAACTTCTGTCATAAAGATATATTTTAAAATGATAATAGGGTGGGTTGGGGGAGAAATACACCAAATGTAAGATAAGGACAATAATCAGCAGTAAGAGTTTGACAATATTCTTTCATAACTTGTAATAAATGTCTCACGACAATGCAAAGTATAGGTGGAGGGATGATGTATGGGACCCTTGTATGATGTTTTGAATGTTTGCTGTGTAAGTTTACAATTTTTCCTATACACTTATTGTTTATGTATGTTCATGTATAAATGATATAAAAATAACAATAATAATAGGGTGGGTTGGAGGAAAATACTTTGGTTAGTAGTAATATTTTGAGGATGATCTTTAATCATTAGTTAAAAATATTTAAAACAATGCAAGGTATATGTCATAGGGTGAGGTATGAGAGCACTGTATGATGTTATGTATGTTTGTTTTGTAAGGTCACAACTATTTCTATACACTTATTGTTTATGTAGGTTCATGTATGAGTGATATACTTCAATAAATTAAATTTTAAAAATCAGGTAAAAAATACATTACTGATATAGCTGGATGTCTCCAGATCAGATGTTACTTAGTTAATTTTTCCCATAATCTAAATATATACTCCTAATCAAGATGGAATATTTTTGATTATTGCATTTATTATAGGCAATTAGTTTTAAAAATGGACTTGAGGAGATATGTATCAAAACATCTAAAATATAATATACAAAATTTCTTAGAAATTGAATTAGCATAAGTACTTTGAATGATACATTATGAGCTACATTGTAAAGGAAAGTTGAGAAAATTATAATCATGAGCAAGTTTCAAATATCTTTCATGATAATTAATCTTCATAAACAAAAGTAGGCATTAAAAGAGCAAAAGAAATGGGATATCCAGTGTAGATTTTACTAAGAACAATTTTTAATGTTTGCAGGATATTAAGAACCACTTATGGTCTGTCCATATTTTAATACATTATTAGAATTGGAACCTTATTATGTTTTCCATGTTTAAATTGTGAAAGAAATAGCTTCCAAATATCACTGAGGTAATAAGTGGCAGATGTAAATCCTGAATCTCACTTTTGCCTAACCCCATTTATTTAATAATCATAATGCTGTGTGAATGGTCAGATGTAAGGTAACTTTAGCATAGGGATAGTTGAGAACTTGTACAGGTGGAGGAGAAAGATGTAATAGGAAGAGATGGAGAATAGGAGATTTCTAAGGATCAATATCAATGCATAGCTTGGATAAAGCAAATTAAAAAAATTATAAGGAAGTCTGGTATGGTCCAATAGCCTTCATGTAGACCCATACTTTTATCAGTGGCTATTGACATGATATTTAATAAAACACTCTGCTTAAAGATTTTTCTCAATAGAAACAAGTATATGAGAAAAAACATGTATATTTGATAAGGTTTTTCTAGAAAACCGTTTGCATGAAATATTGTACAATGACACTAGAAATTCATTAGAATATAACTAATGCAAGGAAATTAACATTTCATTATTTTTTCACAGAAAATGTTAACAAACATTTTATAATAAATTATTTATATATAAATACATTAAGATTTATATATTGTAATTTAAAACTCTAAAATTTTATAGTTATAACATCTCTAATTCATAGTTGCCAAATTATGAAAAATAAATGGTATTGAAATAAGACCCCTCCAAGTGAATTGTTTAAGAATTGAAATGATAAGTAAGAATGAAAGAAGATTTCTTTATAACTTGGAATACTTCAAGACAAGCTCGAGTAAAATAATTGTAATTAAAATAGTTATTTTGAATGAAGAGATTTTAGCAAAATCTAAAATAGATTGTAGTTAAGATTCTGGAAAGAATGCTAGCTCTTTAAATATTGGAATATATGCAGAGCAGAGAGTAGGATGATGTCTGGGGGTGATAGGTGAGGTGCATTCCTTAATTAATGTGTGCAATGAAGAAGGTGAAGTAAAGTGACAGAAAGGGAACTTTGGTTACAGAAGGCAAATGAAATGGGAATCAATTTGATTCTTAATCAATCGACACATTATGCTGACAATGGGACAAAAGAGGAAAGAAAGGGCCCACATTAATATCTTAAAGAACAGTTGAAATGGAGGACTGGGGAGGCTTACTCTGTCTGGTTTCTGTTGGATTAAAGCCTTTCTGAGTAGACCCTCAGAACCATTTATGAACTTTGTACAGAAACAGGCCCTAAGTCTGCTGGCCAACAAAGGAAGACATCAGAAGTCATTCTGGTTCCATGGTCCAAAGACAAATCAGCAATAATTAGATTGTTCAAACAAATATGCTTATAATGAGTATCACTTACAGAGCATGCCTGTGACAGCTATTTGATACTGAAGAAAATAAGAAAACAGTCACTGGGTATGTCCAGGCAGAGTTTGAAAAAATATTTAGGGAAACAGTGTAAGTATGATTCAATAACTGAAAGATTAGTGTATCTGTATTTCACTTAAAATTAATTCATTTGCTTAAATTCTCTGATCCTATGATTATTGAAATTAATATATATCATCAGAGTTAGGAAAGAAAATGAAAAGAGAAATATGTACATTCGTTAACATCAGAATATTCATTTTTGTGCATTTCTTCTATAGAAATTCTTGTTTGAAGCCATATATTGATACCAACAGTAACATTTTACTTGTTAGTGATGTGCATGTTCTCACACTGGTTGTCAGCAGCAACTTATCATTTTATTTCATTTGCCTGCAGGATATCATAAGATCTAGAAAACCTCACCATCTTCACAGAAATCCTCCACATGGGTACCTTAAATTCTAGGTGGGTCCAAGGTTTGAGAGAGCTACTGTTATTAGTGCTTTATCTGGGGGCACTGACTGGAAATCTTCTATTATTGTCATTGTAACCGATCCACAGCTACACTCTCCAATGTCCTTCTTTATATGTAATTTATCCCTTATAGATCTTTGAATTTCAGTTACAGTTCCCGAACTATATATGATTGTATTGAGTTAATATGTTCTGTCTTTATGTTTATGTCATATAGTAATATATTTTTAGTGGTACTTTGGATGCGTTTTTTGGAAGCATCGAACAAAATTTTTACCAGCCAAATCCTCAGCTGGCAATTTTCATTTTGTTTGTAACATCTGTTTTGATTGCTGTTTTTGTTCTGATTGCAAATAATCCATGCCTTAAAAATCTCCCAACAGCCATGTTTTACTTCATGGTGTCCCTGGTCATAAACCCTGTCATCTATAATCTGTAGTATAGGGAGATTGGCACTGCTCTAGGCAGAACATACAATAGATGTTTTGAGTTCCATTGCAAGGATTTTGGATTAAAAAATTCTTAAAATCAAAATCTGGGAAAAGTTTAATTTATACTTGATGTGTTCTTAAGTTTGAATTTCTCCTTTTAAATGTCTACTGTTTTGTTGTTTGTATATTTTGCATTATGTACATATGCAATAGTAATATCTCTGTTCCTCAGTCATTTATATTGATACTACCAGTGTAACCTTAAAAATAAGTGTAACATTCTTAAAAATAATTCCCACATTGTTAAAACATTTTGGGAAATGGTTGGGATTATTTTGAGCGAAAAGCAAGAATGACATCATATGGAGAAGACTATGTCTTTTGTTTCAATATTTTTTTGGATCAATGCTTATTTATGCCTTTGAGAGGATTTCAAAGTACTGGATACTGCCAAACTTGAAGTGACTATTGAGTGTGCGGGCTTAAAGAAACATGTTTAAATTGCTTTTGTTGAATTCAGTTTCATAGAGTATCTTAACTGAGTAATAAAGCAAATAGAACTGAGACACAACTGCAGAATGAAGAAAATATTAGGTTACAGCACTGAAATCTGACTTTAAACATGTTATTTCCTGATGAATTTTTACTAGGTTTTTAAAAATTTTGATCACCAATTTTATTTCTATCTAAGCCTTAGGAAAACATATATTCCTGCATATTTTCAATTTTAATTTTATTTCTATATTATGAAAATATTCTACAAATCACTTAAAACATTCTCAGTGAGTTTAAGGCTTGAAAATATGTACATCTTACACAATTTCCCTTAGATCTTTTTAGTATTAGATTTATTTTTCTCATGGGAAATACAAATTCACAACCATCCTTTATCTCTTTGATTGTATTAACTAGAAGTTATAAAATACCGCTTTGTAAACTTAATTTTCTCATTACACTTAGTTATTTAAAATGCTTCTCTTATTATTCAAAATCTTGATTTCTTTCAATGCTGTGTAATCTTGAGATGTCTCTTCAAAATCATGAAGAAACTAATTGAAATTTACTTATATTGTCTGTACCCAGGAGCTATTTGTGTAGGGAGCCTTTTTTTAAAATGCTGTGTGTGTGTAGCTGGCAAGTATTTCATTATTTGTGGGTGGCTTCTCAAACTAAAAGCTTCATTTTATAAAATTGACTGATTTTTCTAGACTAAAAGTGTATATGCTTTCAGTAATGAGGACGTCTGAGAATGTTGGCTGCTACTTGCTGCCCTTGTATTCTTCCACACTTCTTACAAGCTTTTCTAAAAATTGTTCTAACATATAATGTACAATGTTGCAGTTTATCTACTTACCTCTTAACAAAGGATTGGTAATGTTTTGGGGGAGATTCAAGGACTCAAGGACAAAATACCAGCTAATAGTAATAAAATCCTATATGAATTAGAATCAAACTTAATGGTTAATTATTTAGCTTTTATATAGGGATTTCTTCTGGCTTTTTAAACGAATAATCTTTTCTAAGTCATCGTTCCCTTCTTTCTATGTGTCCATCTTTCAGAAAATAGTTAACTTAATTCCTCTGCTTCCACTCCAGTTGTGACAAAATATGATTTGTGAGGTAAGATTTAAATCTTACAGAAATAAATCTAATGGGGTCCACCGCCACTGTGCTACCCGCCGCACAGCTCCGCCAACCCGGCCTGGGCCACCTCCTGCGCCCGGCTTGAGCCTACGCCAAGGCCCCCGCCGCCTCGGCCCCTGCCTCCTGCCGGAGACAGAGGTCGTTTGCCTTGGCCTCGCCCACGTAGGTGGTCTTCAACCACGCCAGCGTCCGGCAGGTGGACCTGCCCTCGCAGACAGGGCCTTGGGCCTCCTGGCCGCCCACGTGGCCACACTACAGGTCCTGTGGCCAGGGCTGCTTGTTGTACATGCTGAGGGCGGCACCGCCTCCCAGGGCTTCTTCAGCAGCGGCTCCCTCGCGGTGAACCCGACTCTCCAGTGCAGTTACTGGCCCAAGAGGCCGTGACGCTGGACATGTGGGACCTGGGGGTGGCCACGGCGCACTTGGTCAAGGTGCAGTCGGAGCTGCTAGGGGCGGCGGCTGAGGCTGCACGGGCGAGATCCAAATTGGAATCCAGGCTGACGAGGCCCTGGTGAAAGCCGTGGAGTAGCCACGCTGGACGCCGAGACCTCCGTCATCAGAGCCACCTCTACGGAAGTGCCCGGACTGGGCCCCCCCCCCCGCCCCCATTAAAGAGCAGCAAGCCTGAAGGAAAAAAAAAAAATCCTAATGGCACCTTAAAAAATATAAGAGATTAGTACTCCAGTACTCGATTGATATAAAGATAGCCCATCTAGCTGATTTAGACAATATAAATGGGAAAGGAATGGACAAATATGGCTTCAAAAAATGGATGATTCTTTCCCATAATCTGTTATCTATTTGAAACATGGGTAGATGCCACTCAATTAATGTAAATGAAATTTCTTTTTTTCCAATATGTTTGTATAGTTGTCCAAGCACCATTTATTGAAAAATACATATTATTGTTACTGTACTACTTTACATTATCTCTCTTATATGAGTGTTCCAGTATAAGGGATTTGTAGTTGTGTCTTTTATTCTGCTGTTTCGTTGTCTATGTTTATTTCTGCAACCGAACCACATTAATTCAGATGAATTACACATAAATTATATTTTGGAAAATTATACTTAAACGAAAACATTTTATTTTCTGTATGACCCAAAATGCTTCATGGAAACCGCATTGAAATTGTTGACTTTAAGATATGTATTTATTAAATTAGCTATATAATATTTGTATTAAAAAAGCAAATAAAGCTTTAGGGTAATAATTCTATGCAGAGTGTAATATTACTATTATGTTACTGGATAGAATTATGATTTCATGAAAAATACATACCATATGATATGCTTTTATTAGAAACTGGAATTAATTCAAGAGTTGAATTAGAATAATAAGTTTTTTTCATTAACTGAAGGAAACGTGCAATATTTTGGTAACAAGTATGATAAGGTGGAAGGGGGTGGTTGGGCAGTGGATGGGGTTGATGGTGCAGTGATGTGATTGGGTTCGATGGTGTTGGACTATGAGGGTGAGTAGGGTGAGGGTTTGGATAGCACTATCCATGGAACTGGGGGTAGGGCTGGAGGAAGTAGCAGGTGGATTCTGGGATTTGTAGGTCTCTAGTTAAAGCTACAATGGTAGCTTCTGAAAAATATGACAAGGGAGGGCAACTGGTGCAAGGAGTTGGGAGTGGGTGAATATGCAGGATAGGGCGCACTTGGGGCATGCTTCTGTGGAATATGAAAGTGTTCATCTTGTCATAGTATGTTATCTCAGTGAGTGAAGACCTACACAATAAACAAGAAAATATTAAACTCTCATCCTGGGGAGTCCAGCTATGCTTTCAGAGAGACAAGATTCTCTCGAGAACATAGGCAATGCCTAATAAAAGAAAAAAGACCAATAAGTCAAGCCCTCAATATTATTGCATGTAACTATGAACCTTATTCTTCAAAAATTGAAACTTAGTGCTTACCATAGGTTCTGAGGAAATGGGAGGAGGAGAATAGAATGGAACATAGGACAATTTTAGGGCATTGGAATTGCTCTGCATGATCTTGCAATGACAGATATAGACTGTTTAAAATTTTGTCAAAACCTATTAAACTGTACAGTGCAAAACGTGAACCTTAATGTAAACCATTGACAATGGTTATTAGTAATGCTTTAATATTTGTACATCAATTGTAACAAATGTGCTATACACATGTACAATGTTATTAATAGGGGAGATTGGGATGGAGGAGGGTGTTGGTTATATGGGAATTCCCTATATTTTCTATATGACTTTTCTGTGACCTAAAGCTTCTTTGATGATACAATGAAAAAAAATAAGACACTGGGGGAAACTACAGAAGAAATTGTCACTATATATAAAAGATAAGTTATGTGGTGATGAAAGTCATATTCCAAAAAAAGTTTATTTTACTTTGTAAAAATATTTTATTTTTACATTTATCTTTTTTTATGTATTTTATTTTTATTTATTAATATATTCATTTTATTTACTTACATTTATTTGCTTATGTTTTGGCTTTGTTTTGGGGGGGGGTTGGATTGCAGAAGAGACACAACTGTGACAGAGGAGGATCAGTGGTGTAGGTGTGGTGGTAGGGGATGTGTGGGGAGGGGTACACTTGGACATACCTCTATATCTTCAAGTGGTCATGTAGTAATCTCTTGGTGGGTGGAGACTCACACAATAACCAAAAGAATATTGAATTACCATCCTTGGAAATCCTGATACATTCTCTAATATAGCAGCAAGAATCCCCAGAGTGCAAGGGCAGTGCCTAGCAAAGGAGGACAAAGCATTACTCCAGGCCCTTGATATTGATGGTTGTACTTATGCACCTTTTCTTGTGAAATTGAAACTTAGCCTAGTACTGTATATTGCCTAAGATTTACCTCCTGAAAGAATCCTTCTTGATCAAATGTGGTCTCTCTCTAAGCCAAACTAAGAATATAAACATCCTAACTTCTCCCCAGCATTGGACATGACTCCCAAGATAAGCCTCCCTGGCATTGAGGGATTATTACCAAGCACCAATTAGTAGTGATTCATTTGGAAAAAAAGCCTTGACCAAAAGGAGGAAATAGTAAATACAATTCATTTTTTATGGCTAAGAAATTTCAAATTGAGTCTGGAGGTCATTCCAGAGGTTACGCTTATGCATGTCTCAGCAGGATCTCATTGACTGCCACAGTAAACAGTACCTCAAACAACAGATCTCCTGGCATCTCTAGAGACATCTAGACATGATAGGCAGGGCAGACAATCTCAGAAATTCAGAACCCTGTCAGTGGGCCTTACTGTGGAATATATGCTTCCCAATATAACAGAGTTAGACTCATTTATAGTTTCCCTACAAATGACTCTTCTGCCTTTTTTATTTAAACCTGTAATGAGCACTATACTCATTAAATATATGTCCCAGAGATTTACTCTCCTGTGTGTTTATATGCCGGTTGAGCCCTAAATCTCAGCAGAGTTGCAACACCTACTCTCAATTTCATTGTACTTGCCCAGGACAACTATTAATAACAAAAGGATGATGATGGACATTTCCCATCCCCCAAAACAGAGTTATCTATAATTGCAAGCAAGACAGTTCCATCCATCTGCCCCATGGGATCTAAGTCCCCTTTCAGTCAGAAACAGAGTGGGCATCACCATCCCCAAATCCTCAATAATGAAGAATGAACAAACAGAAGAGGGAATGAAACTATGGACTAAAATAAAATTAATATTATTCTAGCAATAGAAGGACTTGTATCATTGATATAAAGGCAGCAGCCACCAGAGGTTTTGAAAGGAGGGAGAGGGAAGAATAGGTATTACATGGGACATTGTAGGCTCATTGGAATTGTCCTGCATGACATTGTAATGATGGATACAGGCCATTTTACATCTTGTCAAAACCTATAAAACAGTGCGGTGCAAAGAGTAAAACATAATGTAAATAGACCTTACTTAGTAGCAATGCTTTAGTGTATTTTCATCAATTGTAACAAATATACCACACTAATGAAAGATGTTGTTATTGGGGGAAATTGTGGGAGGGGTAGGGAATGGGGTATATGGGAATCACTTATATTTTTGATGTAATATGTATGTGATCTAAAGCTTCTTTAAAAATAAAAAATAATTTAAAAAGATATTTGAAGATCTGTGTATGGTAAATGGTCTAACTATAATAATTGAAAATATAATGATATATATTACCTTGAAATTGTACTAGTGTAAGCACTATGAATAAAATATTGCTTGAAGCAGATAGAGGATTGTTGGGATATTTACAGGCAAAAAAGTGTTATAATGGCATACTATTGAAATATTCCATTTAAGCAAAATAATCCTCATGTAGTAAAAGAAAAGTTGAGATATCCAGTGAAGTTTTTACTATGAAAAATTTCTGATATTTAATTGCTGGATAGTAGTAACCACCTATGCTCTATGTAAATCTTTAATAGGTAATTGTATTTCATCTCTTTAAAACTTGAAAAAGAATAAGAACCACAATTATTATACTATTTTCCACATTTTAAAATTGTTTAGCAAACAATTTCTATATGTCCCTGAAGCAATTAGGACCAGATAAATTAACCCTGAACTCTCTCTTACGTCCAAGGCTATTCATTTAACCATCATGATACTCTATGAAGGGGCAGTTGTATGGTAAATTTAACGGTGGGAAACAAGTATTTCTGCAAACTCAGGGAAAAAAATGCAATCTGAAATGATAGAAATTAGGAAGGAGACTTCTAATATTTAATAACAATGTTTGTTTTTGATAAAGAGAATAAAAACTGCTGTAAGTCTGTTTTGGTCCATCAGCATAACTCATAGGTCAATAGTATCAATTTAATCACTAAGTACTGTTTTTTTTGTTTGCTTGTTTAACTTTCCAGCATTTTTTATTAATGGAAGTGTATATATATGGAAAAATCATACAGAAAATACAGAGGTACTTTTCCCTTATCCCCCTCAAATATTAAGAATTTGCATTAGTGTGGAAAATTTGTACATTGTAGAAAGATTATTACTGTACTTTTAAGTATAGTCCATAGTTAATGTTAGGATGCTTTTTGTGATGTAAAGTCCTATGCTGTTGGTTTTTAAAATATTTTTCTTGTAACATACATACAACCTAAAATTTACCCTTTTAACCACAAATACATATTTCATTAGTATTAATTACATTCACAATGCTGTGTTACCATTGCCACTGTCCATTACCCTACTTTTCCATCACTCCAAACAGAAATGCTGTACCCACTAATCATTAATTCCCCACTCCCTAGCTTCAATTCTTCCTAAAGTAACCTGTATTTGAGTTTTTCTCTCTATGTATTTGCTTATTCTAATTATTTCAAATCAAGTATATCATATACTGTTTTTCCTTTTTGTCTGGTTTATTCCACTAAACATGATATCTTCAAGGTTCATCCATGCTGTCACATGTATCAGAACACCATTTATATTAATTGCTGAATAATATTCCATTGTATGTAAATGCCACATTTTATGTACTCATTCATCAAATGATGGACACTTGTGTTGCTTCCATCTTTCGGCAATTGTGAATAATGCCTCTATAAGAATTGGTGTGAAAATTTCTGTTCAAGTCCCTGCTTTAATTTCTCTTGGGTGTATATGTTATAAGAGGAATTACCAATAATTCTATACATTATTTAACCTTCTGGGAACCTGCCAAATTATTTTCAACAGCTGCTATAATATTTTACATTCCCATCAAAATGATGAGTGTTCTTATATTTCCACATCCAGTCCAACACTTAATTTTTTAATGGTAACCATTCCAGTGGGTGTTTAACTCTCATTTGCCATCTTTTGCCATTTTTTAATATTATTTTGTGCTATTTGACTTTTTTATTGTTGATTTGTAGACTTCTTTATATATTCCAGATACTAAACCATTAATGTATAAGTATTTTCCAAATATTTTATCCCATTCTGTAGATTGCATTTTTACTTTCATGAAGCTCATTGATGAAAAACTATTTAATTTTAATGAAGTCCCCTTTATGTATTATTTTCTTTTGATGTTCCTGCTTTTGTTGTGAAGTCTAAGAAACCATTATCTAAAATTTGGATCTGAAGATGATTCCCTGTTTTTTCTTCTAAGTATTTCATATTCCTTGGGCTTATATTTAAGATTTTGTTTAATTTTTGAGTTAATTTTTGTATATGGTATGATGTATGGTTCCTCCTTGATCTTTTTACATATGGGTATAAAGTTTTTTTTCACCATTTGTTGAAGCAACTATACTTTCCCAATTGAGTGGACTTGTGATCCTGGCCAAAAATCAATTGGCCATAGATATGAGTATTTATCTTTGAACTCAATTCAATTCCAGTTGTTTATATGTCCGTAGTTGTGTCATACTCATGCTTTTTAAAATATTTTATTGAAGTATATCATTCATTCATGAACATACATAAATGATAAGTTATAGTAAAAGTTGTGAACTTACAAAATAAACATGCATAACATCACATAGGGGTCCCATACATCACAAAACCACCAACACCTTGCATTGTTGTGAAACATTTGTTGCAAACTATGCAAGAGCATTGTCAAAATATTACTAACTATAGTCCGTATCTTACATTTGGTGTATTTTTTCCCCAACCCACCCTATTATTTTTAATATATTTTTATTATGGATGATGTGAACTTACAAAACAATCATGCACATGTTTAGAATTCCCATACAACACCCCTTCACCAACACACCACACTGCGGTGGAATATTTATTACAGATTATGAGATATCATCAGACTATTACCATCAACAATGGTCATACTGTTTTGATCACTGTAGTATTTTATGACAAATTTTAAAATAAGGAACTGTGAGTCCTCAAAATTTGTTCTTCTTTATCAAGATGTCTTTTGGCTATTTGGAACCACTTATGATTCCTTATCAATGTAATTAGTGGATTTTCCTTTTCTGTAAATTGAAATTTTTGATTGAGATTCCATTGAATCTATAAATCAATTTGGTTAGAATTTTTATCTTAAAATAATGTGTCCTTGAATCCATGAACATGGATTATACATTCAGGTCTTCTTTCATTTCATTTAACAATGTTTTTAACTTTTCTGTGCATTACTCCTTTGCCTCCAGGGTTAAATTATTTCCTAGATATTTGATTCATTTTGTCATTAATGTAAATAGATTTTTCATTAATTTCCCCTTCAGATTGTTCATTACTATTTTATAGAAACACCATGATTTTTTTCCTGTTGACCTTGAAACCACCAATCTGCTGAATTCATTTAGTAACTCTGGTAGCTTAGTTGTGGTTTTATCATGTTGTTATGTATACAGGGTCCTGTCATATGCAAATGGGGAAAGTATTACTTTTAAAAATTTGGATGTCTTTTATTTCTTTTATTTGCTTAATTGCTCTGACTAGAACTTTCAGTAAAATGTTGAATAAGAGTGGTGAGAGCAGGCATTTTGGCCTTGTTCCTAATCTTAGAGGGAAAGCTATCTAACACTATTAAATATGATGTTAGATGTAGGATTTTCATATATTCCCTATATCATATTGAGGAAGTTATCTTCTGCTAGTTTTCCAAATATTTTTTTCATTAAGGAATACTGGATTTTTCAAATACTTTTTTGGAATCACTTGAAAGCATCAATTGATTTTTCTCCTTTCTTGTGTTAATGTAGTCTATTCCATTGATTGTTTTATTATGCTAAACCACATTTGTATATCTTGGAAAAAATCCCACTTGATTGTGGTGTATAATTATTTTATACAGCTGTTGGATTCAGTTTGCTAGTGTTTTGTTGAAGATATTTACATCTGTATTCAAAAGGGGTATTTATTTGTAATTAATTTTGTTTATAGTTTCTTGATCAAGCTACGATATTAGGGTGATCTGGCCTCATTGAATGAATTAGTGAGAATTCCTGTCTCAATTTTTTGAAACAGTTTAAACAGGACTGTTGTTAATTCTTCTTGGAATGTTTGTTAAAATTCTGATCTTATGTCATGTGGTCTTGGACAATTTTTAGTTGGGTGGATTTTGATGACTGATTCAAAGTCTTACTTGGTATTGAACTGTTGAATCTTCTATAACTTCTTGAGTCAATGTAGGTAGTTTGTATATTTCTAGGAATTTGTACATTTCATCTCAGTTATCTAATGGCTTACAGTTGCACATATTATCCTCTTATATGATCTTTTTTATTACTCTGGGGTCAGTAATAATGTCCTTCCTTTCATTTCTGATTTCATTTTTTGTGTCTTCTCCCTTTTTTGCACCTCTAACTAAAACTTGTCAATTTTATTGATATTTAAAATAAACAACTTTTGTTTCCCTGATTCACTCTATTTTTTTTTTAATTCTCTATTTCACTTATCTCTACTCTGTTGTTTATTATTTTCCCCTTCTGCTTGCTTTTGGTTTATTTTGCTTTTCTTTATCTAGATCCTCCAATTGTAAGGTTAGGTCTCTTATTTGAGCTCTTCTTTTTTGATGTAAGTACTTAAGTCTATAAGTTTCCTTCTCAGCACTAACTTGCTATATCCCATAAGATTTGTTATGCTTTGTTTGTTTTCATTTACCACAAGATATTTCCTAACTTTCTTTGTGTTATCTTCTTTAATAGTTTGGTTGTTTAAGAATGTGTTAATTTTCATTTATTTTTTTATTTTTTCTCCCTTTCTTATTGATGTCTAGCTTCATTCTATTGTGTTTGAAGAAATACATGCTATAATTCCAGTATTTTTTTAATTTATTGAGAATTTTTTGTAGCCTAACATGCATTAAACTGGTCAAATGTCATCATTTATTTCATATATTTTGGAGATCTACTATATGTTTGAATTGGTCTCTATATCAGTAATTAGTGACCATCTTTGTCCCTCAAAACAGTTTAAAGTCTTTTTACCAGATATTAGTATAGCTAACATAGTTCTTTTTTTGCTAGTATTATAGTCATATTTTTACCTTCTTTTCACTAAGACTATATATAAATTTTAGGTGAAACTCTTGTAAACAGCATATAAATGTGTCATGCTTTTTTGTCCATATGACTTTAATAATGATTGATGTGATGAATGCACAATTATGTGATTATAACAAATACCATTGATTGTACACTTTGGATAAATTGTATGTTCTATTAATATGTATCAATAAAATTGATTTGTTTAAAAAAAAGTGGCTGTGGCTCAAAGGTGTAGTCTAGGGATGTAAATGTCAAATGAAACTAAACTAGAGGATAATCTAGGGACCGTATAATATGTGATTTTGGTGGTGAATGAAGAATGTGGTTAATCATATAAATATAAGAATGTTCTTTTATTACAAGGTGTTAAGAATATGGTGATAAATGGGAACATTACAAATACTCTAACTTATGGATGATAGTTAACAGTAATAGTGTAATATTTTGCAGCAATGACAAAGAACATTTGATATCAATTCTAAGTGTCAATAATAAGGGGGTATGAGGAGTTATGGGATTTTTACTTTTGGAGTAATGGAAACATTCTAAAATTGACTGAAATGATGAAAGCACATCTCTGTGATGAAAATGGGGGCCACTGAGTGTACACTTTGAATGGATTTTACAAAGCATGCGATTGCTTAACACCGTGATTCCCGTGGGACTGTGATTAACACAAATTTAACAATGTTCTCTCATGAAGCATTACAAGTATATAATACTAATAAAGGGTGTTAATAATAGGGTGGATTGGGGAAATACTCCAAATGTAAGATATGAACTATAGTCATTAGTAATATTTTGATATGCTCTTTCATAATATGTAAAAAATAATTCACAACAATGAAAGACACTGATGGTGGGGTGATTTATGGGAGCTCTGTATGATATTATGCATTTTTATTTTGTAAGTTATACAGCTTTTACTATACACTTACTGTTTTTGTGTGTTCATATATGAATGATATTCCTCAAATCATTTTTAAATGAAAAAAATTAATTAAAGCTAAAAATTTTCATCACATTAAAAGTGAAGGGAATGTTTTTAATCTTATAGGATGCATCTCCCAAAACACAAACAAATGAAAACAAGCATATCATTTCTTAAGACTGAGTATATTACTATAGGATCAATGTTCAAAGATATAATCACTATATATTTGAGGAAAAATGAATGATTACATGAAGACCCTAAAGAGCAACTATCAAATAAAAAGATTAATGAGGGAGTTGATGATTGGAGGATGTCAATGAATTTCCCAGTTTTACGTCTTGCAGCAGGATGGCAATATTGAACCTACAGCATGTGGGGAAACTACACTTCACAATATTACTTAAAATATAAGGCTTAAACTATATGTAAGACCTGCCTGTTGGTAATATTATTTGAAATATATGCAAACATGTATGTTGATAATAAATTTGAAACTGTACAGCTATATAGTATAGATATGAAAAATAAAACTGATGTAGCTATATAGCTGTGTGCTTATCACACAGTATACACCTGAAGGCATTGATGTATGACTCAGTACTAAGGGTATTTTGCATCATGATAGACAAAACAATGCTAAATTTATATACACCTACTATCATAGCTTCCAGATATATAATCCCTAACATTATATAACACAAGGGAGAAATTAAAATATCCAAAATTATACCTACATATGTAAAAACAATTCAGCCAGTATAATAATCATGAGACAACCATAAGGAAAGGTATAAAAGTTTTGAACAGTACAGTTGACTAACTCCTAATGGTGTAGAAAGTGCATTCAAGAGTATGTTGAGTAGTTTGAAATTATAAAGTTTGCATTGAGCACACTTAAATAACACTGGAAATCAATGACAGAAAGGTGCATAGCACTCTAAGATACATGTTGAGTCTTTCTACCTTCCTAACATGGTAAGAATGACCTACTCATACCATGACTGTGAAGACTGTGCAACTGTTATTGTAGTGCTTCCTAACAGGCACTTTGTTCCAGGTATTAGTCTAAATGGTTACATGTTCCATTTAGTCCTACTCTCAGGTGGCACATGAGGGTGAACACCATTGTTAATGTGCTAACAGGTGGAGAAACAGAGTCATCAGAGTTAAAGCAATGCTCTGATGATCGTCCAGCTCACAGGCCACTGTGCTGGGTTCTGGCACCAGTTTCTCATACACTTTGGACAATTTCAGAGGGACAATTTTGTCATTTATCCATTAGCAATACCCTGAGTTTGGTCTGACTATTGAACATCACCCCATTCCTGAGAGGAAAACCCTGAGGATGAGCAGGCAATCTTAGTGTCCCAGGACTGGGCTGAGGCCAGGCTCTGGGTCTCCTACTCTGCTCCTTGATCTCAAGAATCCACAGGCATTTCACCTTAAGAGCCCTCAGAATATTAGGGGAACTGTGATTTTTTTTCTAAGAGATTACCTATTTAATCATTACCAATTCTTTCCATAAGTTCAAAGACACAAATATCTTTCAAAATAGAAAAGTTCTGTTCAAAGACAGATTTCACTTGGGTACTGTTCCCTAACCATCTAGAACCAATTATCTCATTGAAATTACCTGTGGGCACTGGCTACTATTAGTCCCAAAGCCTGTGTTCCCAGGAGTTTTCTTTGATGCTATTGGAGACAACCATTTAGAAATAAACACATGAAATCTCTTGTTATGAGGGAAAGACTCCATTCAGGTTCTTATTCATCTCTACTGAATATGCCTACTCATCTTTGCCTACAGATGAAACATCAGTGGACCCTTACTGAAATCCTGACTTATCTATGCAATGTAAGGAAAAACAATATTAACTTCTGATGGTGGGTTGTTAACTCTTTTTTCTCTCTTTTTTTCCTTTCCTCCAAGAATCACCCCATTTATTTCTTCCACTGCTGGCCTTATTTTCTTTAGATAAATTTTCAATGGGACTATTATTAAAAATATAAATATGGAAGTTACTCAAATAATATGACGAACAACTTTTTTATTCAGTGCAGTAAAAAACTTCAGTTCAAACAGGTTTAACAGAATTGATTCCCTTTACAAATTATTGAGAACACCTGTGCAATGATCTAGTTATCTCAGGAGAACTTCACTGGTTATCCTCCTGCAGCCTCTATGCTGTTTAACAAAAATATCAGTTTTACAACCTCTGCTTATCTGTACAGAACACTTTATGTTAAGTAATATTTCTTTTAACAGAAAATCATATTAGCAAATGCCATATGCTCACATTTCCTTAGTTCATTGTTTGCTTTAAAAATAATAATAATTATATGAATTTAAGATGGAAGAAATGTAAGTGCTGAAGGAATCACATGCTTAATCACTTTTTAATGTTTAGTACTCATTGATTTACTTTTCTTCAGTAACTACCATTATGACAATCTCTGTTTTAATTGTTTTACAAATATTAAATTCATGAAGTAGACCTTTTTACAAATTTTATATGAAAGTAAACTGAATGTGAAAGAAATTTGTGAAGTTCTCAATAAAAACATACCAAAAAAATGTCAAAGCCAGGATGTAAAATATATTTTTTCCTGAAATTTGCACAAATTTAACTCTGCTGTGCTGAAAAATCAGTAATTGAGGCTGGAAACCTACAATTGTTTGGTGATTGTGAAATAATATAAGTTCATTCTGTGTTCCAATTGTAAAATATTGATGCATTATTGAAACATTTTTAAGAATCCTGAAGTAAAGAGTATCATAACAAAAAAAAATTTTTTTTTCTTCTTGAGATCAGTAGATCAGTCTGAAAGTGACAGAGACCTTGGCTTCCTACACTTATATGCTACAGTAGCATATAACTACTTATATGTAGTTATATTTGTCATGAGAAAATGGAAACCACAAAACAAATATATGACATGCATTAACATTGAGAATTAATGAGTGAAAATGTAAGCAGGTCTAAAAATGTGCATTCAGTGGATTCAAGTCAAAAAGGAAAACAGTTTAACCAACTTCAGAAGAAAACATTTTCACATTACAATTAATAAGGGTTTAGCTAAGGCCAATTGTGAAAGGGAACATTATGAAGGGATTTGATATGAATACAACATCCTTTAATGACCCACACATCATGCAATATCTTTCTATCTCAGCTTATTCAAGTTCTGAAACATGTCCAGATTTCATTAGAAAACAAAATAATATTTAATATAAAACCAAAGAATAAAAACACTTAATGTAGTTAACCATATATTGCTAATAAAGGAATGCATTTTCCCCACAGGTAATATCTACATATCTAGAGTTGCAAATGACTTTTTTTTTTAACAGAGAAATCTAAGCATCTATTTAAATTCAAGGAGTACATGGAGAAGCAAGAGACACTTATGTTGGCTTTTAGTGGGAAACATTTATGTCAGTGAAAAAGGAGAGAGAATGAAGACTGGAGTGGTGAATTGGCCTTAGAAATAAATGATTCCATTCATCTCAGGAAAACAGATAAGGGAAGCAGATGAGTGGAAGTGTATAAGATTTTTTAAATATTGAAATTCTAAGTGTATTAGGACAAAATTTCTTAGAATATTTTAAACGGATAAAGACAGTGCACACTGATATTGAATAGAGACTGGGGCGATACACAAATTTTACTTTTCTAGATGGGTTGAAACTCAGATCATAATAAATAAGTCTGAGTTGAAGTTATAACATACTGTTGACTAAGGTCAAGAATATTAAAATATGAAGCAATATAGAAAATAGTTTTGAACAGTTCTTATGGAACACCTAATGATGTATATGTAGGAAATCAGTGTAGAGACATTTCAGCTCTGTATAATTGTAATTTACTAGTGGATCCAAAAATTGGGGTCTCATGGATCCTACAGTATTCATAAGGTTTGAATGTTGCTGTACTGGTGAATACTGAGCCTGAATGAGGATTTTGCGTTGATGTGGTGGGAAACACTGAATCTCAGTAGGATCAGGAGTTGTGCTGGACAAAATGCTCCTTGTGGTGATATGCTATCTGAGCAAACAAATCTGATACTGAATGGGCACCCTTCCACAGACCTTTGCATGGCTTTAGTAAGTGTCCTTGACTTTTCAGTTACCTACTCTTTTTATGCATATTTTGCTTCACAATTTTCAGAATTGTAATGAGAATTGAAGTACATAATAAGTGAATAAGGTAAACTATAAAAGAAATAAAAAATAAATGAAATGTGGTGCTAATATAGTTCACTTGATTGACTATTTTATCAAGGATATTGAACAAACACAATGAAGATAGAAAACATCTAAGAAACTATTAAGATTTCACAAGGATATGTTGAAGAATAAAATAACAAAATAAAAAAATATATATTAACAGGTGCTAGGAAGATTATATGTATAGTCAGTGAATATATGGTCATCAGAGAATGGACATTTCAAAGATTAAATTTCAAATATATCAGTGTCAAAATTCATAGTGGGTGAAGTGAAAATTAAAACCTGTCTGCCAATGAATGGATTGCAATTGTTTATAAAATTTTTAGAGGTCCTGAATAAATAGTACCATTCTGTCTTTACTCAGATTCTATTTTGTCATCATATAATCATAAATATTAACATTCTATGAATACTAATGATGGAGGGATGCATAGAAATTACCTATATGAAATATTTTAATCTTCTAGGGTATCCTTTAATTTCTAATAGATCCATTTTATAACTAGTAAGTGATAGAAATATATATACAAACATAAGCACAAGCTTTTAAAGATTATATTTTACTGCTACTCCTACCCTGGAAATAAGTTTCATAAGCAGAGAGACTAAAGAGCCTGAGGAAACATTATGTTATATACTACTAACGAAAAATAAACTAGAGGCACTAAAATTGGATTACTATGACACGATAAAAGTATTTAGGATCATTTATTCTCCATCTTTATTTTCCTTTTTTTTTTTTTAGGGATTATTGGTCTGTCTTTCCATGACCAAGGACAATTTTTCTAAGATGCCCAACTCTACCACAGTGACTGAATTCCTGCTTACAAGATTTTCTGATGTCTGGGAGTTCAGAGTCTTACATGCCATGCTATTTATACTGATGTACTTAGCAACACTTTTGGGAAACCTTCTCATTGTCACAGTAACCATGCTCCAACAAAGTCTACAGACACCCATGTATTTCTTTATTAGGAATCTGTCAATTTTGGATGTGTGCTACATTTCTGTTATAATACCCAAGGCATGTGTCATCTTCCTCCATGACAACAGGGTGATTTCCATGTTTGGATGTGCAGCACAGACCTTTTTTGTGATTGCATTTGCTACAGTAGAGCTGCTATTCCTCACCGTCATGGCCCGTGACCGCTATGTGGCCATCTGCCAGCCCCTCCACTACCCTATAATCATGAACCCTCGGGTCTGTGTACAGATGACTCTGGTCTCTATACTCAGTGGACTGGCCTTCTCTGGAATCCACACTAGCAATACTTTCCGGCTTCACTTCTGTCAGTCCAATGTGATCCATCAGTTCTTCTGTGATATCCCGCCTCTACTGAAGCTCTCGTGCTCTGACACCTTCAGCAATGAAATTTTAATTTTTATCTGTGTGGTAGGGATGGGTGGTGGTTGTTTAGCCTTCATCACCAAATCGTATATACACATATTTTCTACTGTGCTTAAGTTTCCAACGAGGGAAGAGCAAGGAAAGGCCTTTTCCACCTGTGTCCCTCACATCCTCGTGATGACTGTCTTTGTCAGCTCAGCTGCTGTTGTGTATGTGAAGCCAACCTCCAACTCACCCACAATTCAGGACATGATCACCTCTGTGTTCTATTCTATAGTCACTCCTTTCTTGAATCCTATTATCTATAGTCTTAGAAACAAGCAGATAAAAGAGGCTGTAAAGAGAGCTATAAAGAGAATGATTTATCCAGGAAAAAGTATAGGATAATTGTTTGAAACCACTCTCATTTTGATGGTGTGACTTAAAATATGATTCAAAATTAAATTTCTTTCTCATTTCCAATTTCAGTGACCTGAGTTGACTGAAAGCTGAAGACAAAAGAAGAATCTGAGGAAGCTGTGGTTAGTGAAATAGATCAATGATAATGTACTTTTTTTAATGTGGCAGTATAAATTTTAAATAATTATTTTTACTCCATGCAAGTATTAATGCAAATAAAATGAAAGTAACTGCTATGTTGAGAAATTTTAGGATTAAGATTACAAATTGCAGGCATTAAAATCTCTATTCCAAAGAGAAAAAAAATATTTTTTCTCTAGTTCCACATATATTGCTTCTAATGCATCCGTTCAATGTATTTTGAAGATAAGATCATGAAATTGTGTATTTAAGTAGTCTTTCTTAGTGGTGTCTCATATGTTATGGGCCATATCCCTATAATAACATTTGGATTAGTCACAGTACTCTCCAGTGGATGAAAAATGGGTTGCCATACTGGATAATTGCCCAAACACATGGCAATCTTACAGAAAAATTCAATAAAATATTACAGTCCCTATTTCTAGGTATGTAAATTGGGTAAATGATTGTCACTACAACCAGCACTCTCAATTCTGTTAATTCTAAGATTGCTATTATCACAAGGTACTGATGTGATAAATGATCAGATTTATTACTTGGCAAACTATTATCCTGCCTGAAAATATTCTTTTTATTACAAAGTATTTTCAGTAAAATACTACTATGTTCCCTCCTATATGACTGTGCATTTATACATTATTATGTTTATGTTGTAGAAATCATTGTTTAGCAAGCAATGTGTAAATAGTAATGTTATTTAAGAAAATGTCAACACAATACTTTTAAACAGAAGTTCTTAAATTTTATTTTTCACACATCAATCAATACCCCATTGTATAAGATTCGATTTGGAAACCTATTCCCTAAATGAAATCGTCATTTTTAACATGACACTTTTTCAAGCTCATTTTGAAATGTTGATGCAAATAAATTCCATAGTAATTTTATGGGCGTAATAATATAAAATCACAATAATTAAAGCAAAATTAAGGGAACTAAAAGGAGAAATGGGAAAACAGTACAATAATTAAACATTTTTAAGTCAAAGCTCAGTGTCCTGGTTTGTCATTTGTGGATTCCAGAAAATTATGTTCTTTATCCAATCCAATCCTGTGCCGGTAGATGGGGACTTTTGATTAGATTCAATTAAGGGAAATTTAATTAGATCAGTTTTGTTTAGATCACTTTAGGGCCTTTGATTGGACTACCAATCAAAGTGAGGCATGACCCAAGCTAGGTCTCTGCCCTCTTGCTGTGGTCTTATATAAGCAAGGAAAGCAGAAACACACAGAGAACGAGAGCCACAATTTTGACCCTGCCACTTGAGAGAGAGGACTCCAGTGATCGGCTGCCATCTTGCCATGCCATGTGGCAGGAATCCAGGATCCAGCAGCTGCCCTTTGTTGAAACAGCATCTCTGATGATGCCTTGATTTGGACATTTATACAGCCTTGGAGCTGTAAGATTTTACCCCAGATAAATTTCCTTTGTAAAAGCCAGCCCATTTATGGTATTTTACTTCAGCAGCTTCAGCTAAACAAAACATTCTGTGATGCTTAATTCATGTGTCAACTTGGTGTCCAGTTGTTTGGCAAGCAAACACCAGCCTGATTATTACTGTGAGGATAGTCCCTAGATTTAAATCATTGGTAAGTTGATTGAATTTTTGGCTGGTAACATCTATGATCAACTTAGATTTTCATCAACAATGAGAGGAGTCTCATCCAATCTATCAAAGGACTTAAAAGGAGGACAGATGATCACAGCAGTCAATAGGAAGAATTCCCATCTCTATTTCAGCCAGCCAGCTTCTCTTGGGGATTTTATCAAAAACCTTCATAGAAGTTTCCAGATCTTTACCTGCCTTTTGGAATTTGAACTAGCTAATTCACATGGTCATTCAAGAGATCCAATTTTTATAATAAATGTCAAAATATTTACATTACACATCACTTTTGTTTCACTGGAGAACCCTTACTAATACAAGGTCCAACAACTGACAAAATATCATATAAAAATAAGGATAGATAGAAGACTTGAGCAGTGTAGTTTTTCAAGTAGACCTTATTGACATTTGTAGAACTCTATACCCCAATGCTACATATTTTACATTCCTCAAATGCACATTAGTCTTGCTAAATAGACCATATAGTGAGCCATAAGGAAAATTTGTATGAAGTTCAAAAAATGCAAACCATTACAGAATATTATCTTTGTTCTCAGGTGTCAATGAAGAGAGGGTAGGTATTTAAAAACTCTCCAATTCTAAGTATTCATATGTGTATTTTTCTGGCAGTTTTACCAGGTTCACATCATTTGTTTATAGTTCTATTATTTGGTGCATGTTGGTTTGGGATTTATTTATGACCCCAATATCATTTTGAAATGACTTTCATTATCCCTCTTAATATTTTGCTCTGAAATCTACTGTATCTGATACTAACTTAATAATTTAACAATTCCAAATTTCTTTTACTTAGTGTTAGCATTATATAACTTTATTTTTCAACTTTTAAAAAAATTAAAATGCATTTTTGAAGGCTACATAGAATTGAGTTGTGTTTTTGAATTCTATCAGAGAATTGCTTCTTTTTACTTGTTATTTATACTATTTAAACTAATTATAATTATTGATACGTTTAGGTTTAATTATGTTATATTGCTATTTTTTTATGTTTTATCTATATGTGCCTTGTTTATTGTTAATAATTTTTGGCTATATTTTGGATTAATTAAGCATATTTTATCTTTTTCATTTCCTTATTAGATGTAATTCATTGTGTTCTGGTATTAGTTTTTGCTTTAGAATACATTGTATTCATGTTTAACTCATATAAGTCTGCCTTCATTTGATTTTATACCACTTCACTCTTAGTATAAGAATATTACAATGATATACTTCTAGGTATCCCCTCATGGCATTTGGCCTATTTTTTTCATACATTTGACATACAAACATAAGACTCTCAAAATATTATTGCTATTTTTGTTTATGAAGTCAATTATCTCTTACAGATTTTTTAATAATAGAAGAGATTATATGTTTATCTATATAGTTACTTTCACTGATATACTTAATTTCTTTGTGAAGATGTATATTTTCAACCCATATAATTTATTCTTCTTCTTAAATGATTTCCTTTTAAATTCTTGTAATGTGAGTCTTCTGATGATGAATTCAGTCAATTGTGAATGTCTGTAAAAGTCAATATTATCTTTATTTTAGAAAGTTCTTTTTATTGAATGTATAATTCTATGTTGATTTTTTTTTCTTTGGGCAATTTAAAGATTTAGCTCCCCCTTTTCTCTTCTACATTGTGTTATTCCACAATTTTAAAGATGCATGCTTATTTCAGTTGAAATTAATAAAACCAAATTGTTGTTTGGACACAAATTAAATAGTATCCCTCTTAGTTTGCAAATTTGAATTATGCATGTTTCCAAATTACAAAGAATTTGAAAAAGATGGAGTTATAATCTTCACCTTGACAAAATAAGAGCTATAAAATATGGGAGAGGCTGCATGAGATCATCTCAGCAACAAGACAAAGAAAATGATTCAACCTATTATTTCCTCAACTTGATACTACAATACTAGTACCATTTTAGATATAAAGATGGTTAACTCATAACACACAATGTAGGCCTTTCTGTACAATGACTTATATCTCTGAAATTAGTGAAAAAGACTGATAACCTTTTTTGTATTATGGATCACTGTGGCAAAAAGATAAATCACAGGTATCATCTCAGTTTTGTAAAGTGTGAACAATTTATAGGATGATATGATAAGTCAATTATATGCAATAATATTCTGTCCAGAAACTCCTGGCTCTCCATCACCTCCAAAGAGTCTATGGACCTCCTGCATAAAAATTTCAATGACAAATACAGGCCATTATACATTTTGTCATAACCTATAAAATTGTGCAGGGCAGAGTGTAAACTATAATGTAAACTATAGTCCACAAGTAGTAGCAATGCTTCAATATGTGTTCATCAATTGTAACAAACATACCACACTAATGAATCCCCTACATTTTTATGCAATATTTATACAATCTAAATCATATTTAAAACTAAAAAAAATAAAAACTTTATTCTGAAGGGATGGGCCCATCTCACATTTTCTAACTTAAGTTCTACAATCAAGTTCCCTGGAGATTTATTGTAGAAAAAGTTTTGTACTCAAACAAAGGTGACAAAAACAGGACACAGTACAAATAGTAAGTTTTTCTACATGTCTACACAGTTTGAATATACTAATTAGCACTTTATTTAACTGAAGGAAATATGAATATTGAGTGAATGAAGGGAAACAACAGTCATTAACAGCAATGTTCTGGAGTTAGATTGTCTGGGTTTAACTGTTTCTCTATCACTTTTTACTAAGGTGATCAGTAAAAGATATGTTACCTTCCCATGCATCCTAGGAAAATGAGTGTGTTGAAAAGTCCTTTGCTCTCTTACTGCACAGACAAGGGTACACATAATATGAAATATAATAACTAATGCTCTTCCCCCAAAATTTTAAATAGTCAAACTAAAAAAAGAAAATGTAGAGAGAGCATTATTAGGTAATAAAATTTAGAAAACGCTGAAGAGGAAGAGAGTCTATTAAAAAATGTGGTGGGAAGTCAAAATTCAAATTTGTGAATGTTGGGAATGTGTATCTTGCTTCTCTTTCACAAGCAGTAATTTAAAGGATAATGGCTAATTATATGGGGTTGATTAAAATCCACTATTTCTGCAAAATCTCTCCAAAATTTCTCCCAGTCCCATATTTGATTTACTTGCACAGTTGTTTCAATTTTCAACCAATTCCATATTCCAAAAGATTTTCCAAATGTTTAGAGCCAATGCTCTACCTCAGTACCTCAGACAAAATGACCTTTGTTAATATCCTTTGGAGATATATTTCAATGATCTCCTCTGTAGAAGGAAATATAAAAAAGATGATATTCACTTATAATTTTCCAGATGCTGTTCTATGCATCTTAGGTGTATAAACTCAAATTATATTTAAAATTCTCCTAAGAAACAAGTCTAAGCATTATTTCAATTTTACAGTGGAGTAAAATGTTGTAGAGATGGGTTAATTAGAACATTATAGAGTAAATGAATAATGGAGATCACTTGTGAATTCCTCTAGTCTGCTCTAAAGCCTGGGTATGCACACACTACACTATTTCAGACTCTCTAGAAGGGCAATAGGGCTAAAAGTGATTTCTATAAGAGCACACATCACAAGAGAAATGTCAAAGATGCAGGACATTTACAGGAAAATAGTTGTAAATAGTCAAAATAAATGACAAGTATCAGAATATCTGAAAGAGAAAGCAAACAAAACAAAAACAAAAACAAAAAAAAACCTTATAGTAAAAACTGGTCAAATATGCAATTTTGACACAACAGAATAAAGTGGATTCACAGGAATACTTCAGAAAAGAAATGGGAAAAGTGAGGAAAAGTACAGTATTAGAGGTTCCCTACTACAAGGTTCACAGTGTATGATTAACAGACTGTGACATAAAGAAAGGCAACCCCCATCCATGACCTACATAACTGATTGAACAAACCATAGCTTATGTGTATAAATGCAACCAACCAGCTCCTGAAAAGAACAAAGGAATCACATGGCAATGGAGCAGAGCAAAATAATCTCCACTCCCTCCTGACCAAGGCTCCATCAGCCCCTCTTACATTCCAAGAGTACATTACTCCCTACCCAACTACCCCATTAACCAGACAAGAGAAAGAATTCACTTCTATGGTCCCCTATTAGCCCCTAATTCATACCCAAATCCTAACCCCCTCTTGCTGATTAACATTTCCTCACCTTTTGAAGTACTGTATAAATTCATAACTACCCCTTCCAGGGGCAGGCTGAAGTCTATTCTTCAGACCCCTACTGCTGAGAGAACTACTCAATAAATTTCCTGCCTGCAATCATCAGTCTCCATGTCACAGTGAGTTCCATTTACTCTAACATACAGAAATAAGAAAACATTGGAATCCCAAAATAGTTAACTATCCATACCAAAATCACTCAGACATCTTGTTAGATTATGTTTAGAAAATAGTCCAAACGAGCTAGAAATAAAGAAAAAAAATAATAATATAGGAGAAGATAATGCATAGGTTCACAATGTCAAATCAAACGAATGAAGATTTTCAAATTTGTGTCATAATTTTCCAAGCAACCAAGGTTGGTATTGTTAGGCATTAAATATGTAAGAGAACTCATCAGCCATTCAATATAGTGGAAAGAATAATAAATGAGTCAATATTAATACAGGAATGGAGACCCTTCTAGTACTTTGGGGATAAATATTAGCATTGTATGTTGTATCATCTTTTTAAAGATGTGTTTATTTATTTATTTCTCTCCCCCTCGTTGTTTTGTGCTCACTGTCTGCTCTCTGTGTATTCTTCTGTGTCTGCTTGTGTTCTGTTTAGGCAGCACTGGGAACCATTTCTGGGACCTTCCAAAGTGGAGAGAGGTGTCCAATCTCTTGTGCCACCTCAGCTCCCTGGTCTCTTATTATCTATCTTCTCTGTCTCTTTCTGTTTCATCATCTTGCTGTGCCAGCTTTCTGTGTAGGCCAGCACTCTGCATGGGCCAGCTCTCCACTCAAACCAGCTCAACACACAGGCCAGCTTGCCTTTCACCAGGCAGCCCTGGGAATCGAACCCTGGATGTCCTATATTGTAGACAGGAGCCCAATTGCTTGAGTCACATCTGCTTCCCTGTATCATTTTTAATGTAGAGAATAAAAGACTAAATTATCCTGCAAGTTATGATAAGTTAGAAATTAAATGATAAGTTTTTGATAACATTCAAGTAATTATATAAATAAAATTGTAAATGGAAGAGAAGAAGATAAGAATTATAGCTATGATTTTTGTTTCTTTAATCTCTGATAGCAAGATAAATAGATTTGAAATATTTAGATAAATATAAAAACAAACTATATTTCATTATTCATTTCAAAATATAGTTGTTTAACATTAAAAAGATAGATTAGTAATTAAACTACACAATCTATCAATTCATTTGTTTCAACTTCTATTTATTCTTATGTATTTTTGTTACATTGTTAAGTAAAATTAATTGTAACATAGAGTTTTAAAGTTTCCTCTACCTGCTTTCCTTTCTTTCTTTCTCCCTTTCTTACTTCTTTCCAGGATTTGTTCTTTGGATCGGTTTATGTCTGAAAATGTATATGTGTTTAGGCAAAGAGAGATATCTTTAATTATATTGGTCAGTGTTTTGTTTGTTCTTTTACATATTTATTTTTTAAAAACTGTGTTATTTTTCCAATAGGAAAAAAGTTATCTTTCTTAAACACAGAAATCTTAATCTGAAAGAATGCATTTGAGGTTATTCAAAGGAGGATTTCTTATAATTTTTTATCACTGTCTGTCAATAGCTAAAATTATCCCTTATATTTGCAATAAATTTCCATATTTCCAAAATAATCACTAAAATATATATATATGTGATAAAGAGATAGATAGATATATATATCAAATTCAGTGGTGTATTTAAAATGACATATTCATGGTTGAATTTTAATTTCATCTTTGTACTTCTGTATTTTTCTGTGAGTACCTATTTTTTCCTGCCAATTTCACTCTCATCAAAAGGCATATTCAGATATTTTAATTCAGGAAGGATAATTACTGGATCTCAATGCATGAATCAATAATTTAGTCTTGTATCTCACTTTGCTAAGACTGCTATAACAAAATGTCTCAGAACTGTATGGTTAAAACAACAAGAAGTCATTGTCTCAATGTTGCAGGATAGGAGTCCAAAATCAAGGTATCAGTAAGCGATGTTTTCTGTGAGTCTGAAGCAGTCTGGCAGTTGCGCAATCTCTGCTTTCATAACTTTGCAATCTGTCTGATTCTATCTTCTCTTATGGATTCTTTCTCTGTGCCCAAATATTCTTTGCTTATAAGAACTCCATTCATACTGGATTGAGGCCTACTCTGTTTAGTTTTGCCTAATTTTAAAAGTATCTTGAAAATCCCATTTAGAAATGGGTTCACACCCATGGAATTGGGTTTTGTATTTGAACATGAATTTGGGGGGAACATGAGTCAATATACCACACCACTAAAAGAGATATTAATGTCACTTTCTCCTATTCCAAATCCTCTTCATTTCAGACTACACAAACAGTAAGTTGGAAAAATTATACATGCTATGACTTAGAATTTCACAAGTGAGGTAGATAATGCCACTAACAACAAAACTTCTTCCCCCCAAAATACATGAAATTGGAAAGGGGCTACTTTGGAAAAACATAGCTTCAGATTGTGTCCCATCCCGTGGGACAATCAACTGGGGCTCAGGACCTGTGAAGAAAAGAATGGTATGGGACAAGAGACGCGAAGAATGACAGCAAGACAGGATTCTGATCAAGCTGCAAAAGTTTATTGAAGAGGCAGGGTATATATAAGCTACTTCTTATACTATAAAGCAAAAACAAAAGTAGGGAGTTCTTCACTAGGTTCTCAGCTTGGTGCGTGAGAACGCTACCTGTTTGTGAGTTCCCAGACAAACTTTCCTGGGAACTTAGACAATAACATCTGTGTGGGGAGTTCATTCCGCTCTGCCTCCTCCCACTGATATCTGCAGTATGCAGTGTCCTTGGAGACATTTGCTCTCTACCAGCAAGCA
>JAQZBX010009880.1:0-31870 GCA_029593785.1 Cabassous unicinctus
ACAGAGGGCAAAGCGCCCCTCCTCCCCTTTCTCTTCCCTCCCGGCAACCTTTTCTTAGCTGCACCTCCTCCCCCTTTCAGAATCTTAATGAGCAATTCTGGAAGAGTCCGGAAGGGCCTGGAGAAACCCCCGCATGCCTCAGTGCTTTGGAATGATTATGTATGTGTTTATTTATTGTGCTTGCTTAGGTTGTGTTGTGAATTGCCACATGGATCTGCTTAAGTAGAGAAGCACGTTTGCTGTGTTTGTGTTGTAGTACCAGAACCAGTGGCCATGCAATAAGGCACAGACACACACAGAAAGTAAGTGCTTTTGCTAACCTAAACCAGAGGGCAACGTTGAAAATAGCACCCCCTCTCTTTCTTAAAAAAAAAAAAAAAGAAAGAGAGAGAAAGAAATTCTTCTCAGCATGTGGGTTAAGAGAAGCTGTTAGGTTCACATATGACCGCCTACTACTTTAAAAACACTCCTGCTTAATACTTTAAGTTAAGTTCAAGAGACATGCGGATGTTTTGAAGTGTTACAGGGCAACTGAATGACTTGGTCTAGTTTTGAAGAGAAACTCTGGTTTGTTTCTCACGCTGCTAAAAGACCAAATAGGGGAGTGGATTTGGAAAATGCCCAAATTCAGAAACAGCAGGGAAGAAAAAGAGGAAGAAGTGCTCTAGCCAGGAAGGCAGGGGAAGGGAACTGGGGAGTGGTTTCAGGGTACCTTTCCCTCCCCTCCCCCGCTGTCTAGTAGATGTGATGTTATCAAAAGGAGTTAACCAACCTGAGAAACAGTTCTGTCATTATGGGAAAAAGAGGGAAATTTGAACATTTCTCAGATCTGATCTGAAGAATGGCTGGCATAAAGAAAGATACACAAAAAGTCAAGTGACAGAGATGAAATGGTGTTGATAGGGTTTCTTTTCCTTCGAATATGAAAATAATCAAGTATATAATGAAACAGGCCTAGCAGATCTTTTAAAAACAATTGTCTGTTATGCATAGCTCTGTTATTTTTGCTAAAACAGTTCTCATAGCTCTTTAAACATGGTACATAGAATTAGAAGTGTATGTATTGAGAATGTGTAGCACATAATGAAAGTGTTCCTTGGCTGAGGTGATGATTGTAGGGAGAAGATAGTTTCTTTTAAATCAAAATTGCATTTAAGTGCTTGTGCATGTGTATATTTAAGCGTGCAGGTCCTCTTTAATGGAAATTGCGAGGGGAGCAAAGGATGTTTCTGATGGGTGGCGCTTTAACAAAATAGAACAGATCAATCGATTAGGTTTCCATGTGTATGCTGCTCAATTTATTCTGTACAATTTTTCCAGAAATTAAAAAGGTTACTGAGAGAACCATGTCCCCATTTCCAACTGAGCAATACTTATTACTGTTACAGTATTTCAATATTAAGTGATCTTCAGGATAGTTCATCTTTCATTTTGAGTTCTGAATTTGAATCAGCATGAGAATGGTGGTGCAACAAGATAAGGTATAACTAACTGCAGACAGCTGAAGGGCTCCTAGGGAAGGTGTTGCTGAGAAGAATATCTGGGGCTGTTCCTAGTAACCTTGTTTACAGGGACATTTCAATTGCACCTAGAATTTTAGCAAGAGCCTGCCAGAGGTAGGGGGCTTATGTTTGAAATTGATCCTAAGTGTCTCTCTCTCTCTTTTTTTCTCCTTCGCAGACATGCTATGAGACTTAACTGAACACTTAAGACAGAACTTTCCTGATGCCCTGTGCCTTTTTCTAATACAAACAAATCCTTGCACTAGTGTGTCATAGGAAAGGGGGTTATTTAAAATGTTCTTCTTTTCTTTACAGATGTGTCAATACGAGTAGCATTTTTTTTTAATGTCTTGTGTACTCGACTTTATTAAATGCAAAACAAATCATATCTGAGCAGGTTAAAATATGTCTTACGGATTGACCTATGAAAACGGTTTTAATTAGACATTGAAAATCTCATTATCCTAGTGAGGGGAATTTATGAGATAATATAGACATTTTGTATTAGCTTTACAATTTTTGGAAAACTGCGGGAGCAGAAAGATTTTGAGGGAAATGCCAAAAGCCACATTAATGAAGAAAAATACTGTTGAGATACTTTTGAATAATAGATAGGATATGTAATGGTCAACCACAAGATAAAATTTTTACACAGTATTTTTATGGCTTTAAATTGGTTGCATTGTAAACTAAGCTTACTACTCTATTAAGTCATTATACTTTTCAATTATTTAACATTTCTGGCCAGGCTATCTTCTGTGGTCTTTTTCTGTACATATCAGAAATGATATGTACAGTAGTAATTGCTTGTTGTTAGCATGAAGACTTTGCTATGGCGCAAGGCTTAATTTTAACTTCTCAAGACAAATATTGCCAAGAATGCACAGACGGAAAAAATGTTATGGAAATAGCCCGAGTCCTCTGAAATGGGGATAGCTACAGCATTGAAATGTACCTAATACAATTTGAGTTATTCTCACTAAGATACCTTGACAGTATCTGCCTTCTAGGTACTGTGCATTCGGAAATACTATATCTCCATTTAAATGCAGATCTCCCGTTTTCTCCAGGGAGCAGTTGGTGAATCTTTCAATTGAACTGTTGGTATGAGAATACCAACTGAAAATTTCTCTACGAACAATAGAGTCTGTCTTTTTGCAGTAATGATCACCGAGTTTTGTAATATTGTGATTTTCACTTATTCATTTAAAATGGGTTTTTAAATTCAAAATAATGCCCTGGGACCTCTTGCACGAACAAAAGAAGTTTTGTCTTGTCACTTTGTTGTCAGATTTCCAAAGCAGTGAAATACCACCACGGCTTTGCAATTCAGTTCTGAGGTTAGCTTTGCTGTCCAGTCCTGGTGGAGTGAGTGAGACTTAAGAATTCAGTGCAAGGAATTATGAGTAAGTTCTATATCCTCTCACCCTCTCATGCTAGGAGATAGGGATGGGGCACTTAAGGATCTTTCTCCAGAACAATCCTGGATTATTTTCAACCTCTTAGTTTATAGTAGTACTTTGTATTTGAATCAATGGTGATGATGGTGGTCAAAAGTAGTATCGGTTTTTCTGAAACAGTATATAAATACAGCCTTGTGGTTTGGGATTCTTGGTTTCAGGTAACTGGAAAAATCCTTACAAAGCTCTAAAGGAAAAATAACTGAAGTGAACAAATTGATGATGTTATGATTAAGTGTCTATGTCATATAGATAGGGACCTTTTCTTTTTCTTGGAGATTAGATGTCTTTTCTCAATTGCCTTATTTCCAGTTGTAAAAGGCCACTACCTCCTTAGCTTATCTCCTCCATTGTATTGGGTAGAAACCCCACCTTCCCCTCTCCCTCTCCCTCACACATATATAGAAATTTAGTAGGCTATTTATAACATTATACTGGATAATACCAGTAATAGCAAAGAAGAATCACTTATAGTTGAATCATGCAGCTGTTTATGTTTCTATTATGAAGGATCCTTTATTCATTTAAACAAGGTAATGATCATAGTTATCTCAAAAGAGGGCTGAATGTGTCTGGATTCCTGTGGTGAAATGCAAGGCACTGGAGACTCAAGGATATTTTATTTATCTATGCATACTCATGGCTGTTCTTAGATGGTACACCTGCTAAACAACCTGGATAGGATTCTCAAAAGGATGTTAACTGATGAATTTGCTTATTTCACTTCCCTTATACAAGTGACTTATTTTTTTTTCTAACTTGGCCAATATGCATATAGTGATATTTTTTGAAGATTCAAATTTAGGATTCCAACTTTATATGACACACAGCACAACTTTTATATTCCTATTTTTGATGGACACTTATGTGGTAGGATAAACTATTTTCAGATATTTATGTTACCAGAGTAGCCCATTTATATTAAGGCTTACTCTAAGATATATTAGAATAATAAGGCTAATTTTATGACCAATATAATTTATATTCATGGCTACCTATTTTTATTGGCACAATTATAGATGGAGAAGCAAATTTCCATATATGTTAAATACTAACAAGAATAATTAACCTTTGTATAGTGCGTTAGTGTTTATAACCATACATTATCCAATAAGCTGTTCTTTGGAGTAATATTTATTGCACACTCTTGGTTAAGAAGGCACTCACTTTTTACCGACTGAATATTATATGAAAATAGATTCTTTTGTCAGTTTCCTCCCTTTCTTCCTACCTCTTCCCCTTCCTCTCTTCCTTCTTCACTTCCTTCCTTTTGTCTTTTTTCCTCCCCCAATGGGGAAAAACATAATGGCATTTTTTTTGTTGTTGTTGGAGCATGTATAATTACTTTTATCCTACATTTGTATTAAAAAAGAGATGTAACGAGCAGCCTGATATGATTTTGGAATAATATTTTCTGCCCACCAGTGCTCTTGAGGAAAATGTAAGGTTGCAGACATCATTTCATGCCCTGTATGTTTCCAAACATAAATCAGGGAAATTGGTAGCAAGTTATAGTTCTCCTTAGAGACTATGGTCTATAGTAAACACAGGCTATATATTTTTTCCAAGTTATTATGTGTGAAGAGAAATACAAAGTCGGCCATTTAGATGAACAGTTCGATTCAGTTATTAGAATTTAATTTTCTATTTAGTATGAACATTTAGTTTTCTAAGGTTGCAGAACTGAAGCATAATGCCTGATGATCTTTTGGGCCAATCACTTCTTTAGAGCTAATGTTGGTCCTTAGCCAAAGATCAATCAAGATGGTATGCTAAGCAAAGTTTACTGTACGATCTGGTTACCTGCTTCATCAGAGAAACACAGTGAACATTTGTTTCCTCATTTTTAAAAGTGAAGGTGTACGAACAGGTCTCCATCCAGTCCTTGTGATTCTGAATTAAGTGATGATTAATAATGAATCAATCAATAATTATATTCCCATTTATTTCTTTTCTACGAACTAATTATTTACTTGCATATAGCCTTATGCCATGGCTAGAAATATCATTATGTAGAAGTAGTAAATGAACTCAGGGTCAATGGTTTGGAATGCAATCCTCATGAAGTTTATGGAGTCAGGTTTGCATTAAAACCTTTTCATTTGTAGGTCAATTATCAGATGTTCAAAACACACTTTTTTTTTTTTCACAGAAAGCAATCTTAAATGCTGATTACTTTCTTAGTGTAGACCATAAAAATCAATTGTTGCTTATTGTAGTGAAAGATTGTACATCAGTGTTGGAAAAAAATGTTAAAAAAAATAGTTCTGTTATGATACAAGTGATAAACATAATACAAAGGCCATAAAACTGAATGATAGTTTATCGTTTACCTAGAGTCTGGAGAGTTGGTGTTTAAGAGAATGCACGTATAACTAGACGTTAAAGAGATGGAAACTGATGCAAAGTTTCTGAAAGGAATTTTTAGTAACTTTCAAGATTTTTAGAGGCTAGTTGTAATAACTGTTACATCTAAGTTTATTTCAAAATAAATGGCCTATCTTTCCCTTGAAATAGTGTAGCATTAGCACTACTTCTAAGTTTATCACCTGTGATAAGATTTGTGTTTTGTTTTTTTTTGACACACAAATTCATTGAAAAGCAGTAAAGTGAGGGAAAATCAAGAGAGAGAAAATTATTCCTTAAGGTAATTGGCCAAGATGTGAGAAAAGAAAAGTTGAAGCGGGGTGTGTGTGTAAAGGATAGACTGGTCTGCTCTGCATTGAACTGAACTGTGGGATGTGAAACCTAAAGGAAAAGAGGGAAACGATTGTATGCATGGTCTCCCTGCAGGGAAAGTACAAGGTGTTCTGAGAAAAAGCTTTGCAATTAGAGTTACAGCACCCACTTTGAAATTGCTGCGGGGCCACTTACTGCCTGTATGATCTTGCGAACTTATTTAATTCTCAGAACGTTTCTCCTCTGCAAAAATGTGAATAATAAAATCACCTACTTCTCAAGATGGTTGTGAGAATTGAGGGACACTTATGGGTATAAAAGTGCTTGTAAACTATCAAGTTACATAGTTTTAGGTGGTGAGGAAGAATCATTGGTTCAGTTTTCTGGGCTGACCATTAGCAAGTCTGATCAAATGCTAGGAGAATTTGTTTAACTCCAGAGTCTCTTTGGCTAGGCACATTTCTTGTCCACTGTGGACCAAACACTGTGGTAGATACTTATATATTACTTTATTTCGGAAGAAGCAGGAAATAGTATACTGTTGGCCAGTTGAATGCATAAGATGCTAACAAGGTGATATTTTGAATGTGTGCAATGTCAGTACCTGAGGAGCATATTTACTTTGCCTTACAGATGGCCACGACTTATATAACTCAACAATTGAATGACTTTGGAAACAAAAACAATGTAGTCAGTAATTGTTTTCTTTGTCCCAAATATTGTATGTCCTTTGGGCTTTTGCCATTCCATAGATATAAATAAAATTTCCTAGATTTTCAAGGCTGAAGAAGTCATTGTTTGGGATATAAATAATGATATAAATGATATTTTTTTAAAAAATTTCAGGGTATTGTATAAGAACGAATTAATGTAATATATCAATTAAACTTCGAGTTCCACTTTATATATGATTCACTGATAAATGTCTAATCAATTCTTCCATCAGAAATAGACTACATTTCAAAGCATAAAATGAAGCAGATCAACAATTATTCAAGAGATTTGGGCTATTTGAACTGCCAATATATATTTTTTAAAACCCACACTAGATCAGAAATCTGCTTGCATTGTTCCTGAGACTGGCTGTGTGCTTTGCTCTGATTCACAAGATAATGATCAACAGAACTCTACACTTTGTGATCTGTTAAACCTGGAAACCGGAGTGAACCCGGAATTCAAGAAATGTTCTAGGATCAAGTTGAATTTAAAAATAAATATTTAATTGCTTTTACAAAAATTCGCTAGGGCTCAATATAAAAGCATGTATGTTAAACAAAAGAAGAAAACATTCTTCATGTGGTTTAATTTTGAGTTATTAAAGTTTTTGACATGTATAATATCTTTTGGAAGTAATTGAGAACGTAGCATGAACACTGGAAGGCCACAGATAGCGTCCAACATTTGCTGAAGATTTCCAGTTTCTTTTGGGGTTGACCACCTTGAATTTCTTTTAAATTTATTAAAGACATTATAGCTTTAGCATGAGGTTAGGTGTCAGAGAATGTCAAGTAATTTTAAGATACAGTTCTTCCCTTTAAGGAATTCATACTACATTTGGAGAGTATAATATACATCCATGAACCTGTTAAGATAATACAATCTAGAATTATGCAAAAAAAAAAGCATGCTACATGGCCATTCATATTCGAGTACTCTTAAGAGTACTAGTCAGAATCAGAAAACTTGATTTGAAGTTCAGGCTGCTATTTATTAGCAGTGTGACCCTCACTTTTTTAATCTTTAGTTTTCTCTTTTGTAAATTGGGCATTGTTTGGTCTCTTGCATAGGACTGGTACGAGGATTAAATGAGACAAAGCATTTGAAAGTGTTTTTATACTTTTTGATAGAGACTAACATTTGTGGAACTGCATTCGAGGGTAGGGACCACGTCTTAATTGACTTTGTACCCCCAGTGTCTGGCACTACCTGGCACCATGAGGAGGCCCAGTAAATGTTCATAGATAGCATGCATGCCAGTGGTTAAGAACTTGGCATAGGTTTTAGGGAATTATCATTATTCCCGAACGATAAATAGTGTGGCCAAAATGAAAAGCAAAGGCCTTGGATAATTCACCAGTTGCCCAGGCAGCTCCCGGGGCCAGGTTTCTGAGAAGTAGGAGAACACTTCCCGGTGCTGTCTGACGCATTTAACGTGGCCTTTTGTTAAACTGTCAGTTCTGATTTCTGCCTTTTGCAGTAAAACGCACAATAGTGAGAAAATACCATATAATATACCATAACCTAGACTTGTCATAGGTACGGAAGGGAAATGAAGGGCAGTGAGGGACTCACAGAAAATGAAGTGGTTAACAAGTGACTTGGATTAATGTTGCGACAGCTACCAACAGCCTCTCTCTGTCTCTCGTTCTCGCTCTCTCACTCCCTCTTAACTTTCACTCCCAGATTTGGCAAGGTCTAAGTTTTCCATTTGCTTCCATATTATGGGTGATAATAAAGGAAATCCAACCCTGAACAGCATATTTCCACGTTCTTCATGGCTTGCTTGTCCTCTTAGTAGCTCCATAGTTTCATTATTATAACAGCAGGTTTTGCTGGAGTGAACTTTTATAGTTGCTCCCACTTTTTAAATGAACTATAATAAAACGACCCCCCAAAAAACAAATTTTAGGAGTCGGGAAGCAGAATCTAGAATCAAGTACCCCATTACCCAATCCTATATGCTCTTTTCCTCAGTTTCTTGGCAAGGAGCATCAGAGGAGCCCAAACACTCAACACAGGGTCAGAACATACTGTGGATTTAAAGGTTTATATCAGAAACGGAGAAATACATTTTAAAAAATCAGGATTCACTTTACAGATTCAGTTAGAATATAGTCTGTAGTAGGACAGTAAAGCAGAGGTCTAGAATACATTTGAGGTAAGTCCTGGGGATTCCTTACACTGCTGTCAAAGTCCAGCCGGCAACCTAGCTCGGTTCCCCAGGTACTGTGCTGACAAACCCGAGATGAAACCCAGTGGGGAGACACTTTCCAAACTCCTCCCTGACCTGCGGTAAGTCTGCTGGTTTGAATTGTGCGAAGTTGTCAAAGGTTGCCTTGCTCTCCAGCGCTTGGCACCAGCTCCGCTGAAATGTGATGCCATTGGTTTTCAGTGAAGGCTCCTTTCTGCAGGGCTGCAAACACAGATCAGCTGCTACTGTGTATACACTACCAGGGAGCAAATCAACCAGCACATTTAAAGCAGCCTTTTAACCCTGAGACTTTCCAAGATCTCCTCTTCACGCAGGAAGTTTCCTTCTCTGTTGTCAGATTTAGCACCGTGCTCTTGTCATCAGATCCGAGCTAGGCTCCCTGCTGCACAGTAGAGAGGCTTCCTTAAGACATTTGTCCTTGAAACTGCACCAAACTCTTGGAAGAACCCAGAACGTGTAAGTATGTATGATTTAGGCAGCAGTGGTACAGGGCAAAGCTGCAATCAACCATTATACAGTATCCGATTAGCAGTGCAGGAGGGATTTTTCCGACGTTATATTACATTCATTTTCAATTCGTTCTGAGGAAACAAATCAATTCTAGCTTCTGATACAGTGACTTTGCAGTAGATGGGGTTGTAATATGTTAGCTTTAACTATTTGCTGTTCTCATTTAGCATTTAGATGTGACTGGTGGGACAATTATTGTGGGCATTAAACTATAAAACTTCTAAATTTTTATTAGGAATTTTAATTGTTGGTCATGTCCATCCTGAGAAACAAGTTAGCGTTGGGGAATGTTTATAAAGAATTAACATAAATTCATAGACAATAGAATGAATTTGCACCATGCTTGCTTTCAATAAAACATTTTAGTTTGCAGTTTTAATTTCCTCGTAAAGAGCATTCCACTGAGATTTTGTCTTAATTGAATCCTACCCAGTTCTGTCTGTTTGGTGTTTTACTGTCTTGTATGTATTTGTTTAAGTTACTTTGCCGGGATTGCAGTCTGGTTAAATTGGTGTTCAGACACTATTTATATTCTAAGAACATAGAAGTGAAATAAATGCTCACAAAAATGTTTTGGGGCAATGGATTTGTCGTAAAGGGTGGTCTTATTACCCTTGAAAGCTTTTTAGGTGAACAACATGGATGGCTGTCAGATGTAGACCACAGACTCAACCCTTTTAGCCCCCAAGTCGAAGCTCAGCTTGTTCACTTTTGTAACTCCAGCCAATAAAAGCCAGTGCCCCCTTTCCATCAATTTTTAATATGCAACAATATTTATGTTTATAAGATTAATTTCTCTCAGATTAGTCTGATTGATAGCTGGATTGTGGTTTCTTAAGAGCTTGCTCCCTGAAACCCACAGCAGAGCTGCATTCCATTTAACTAGTGAATGTAAAAACGGGTAACCATGGATTCAGCCACCACTAACTGCCAGTGCAATGACTTGTTGTAAACAATACAAATGAGCCAGGAGAGCAGAGGCAACCAGACATGAAATGATTTTAATAGAAATTACGGTAAAAGGTCATGTGATATGGTAACAGCTTCTGTTCAGTTTTAAAGGGAAAGTCTCTTTTCTTTTTTTTCCTCCTGCACCTATTTTCAACCCAAGTGGATATCTCCACAAACTTGGCAGATCCCAGTCTGTACTTCCAGGGAGAAGGGTGGGCAAAGTAATTCTGGGCAAAGTGTGGTGTCTTGTGGATTTTTACTGGTAAGTACCTTTGTTTTAGAAACAGAAAGGAAATCTGTGTTTTCCAGGGCTTCCTTCAGGGAAGGTCATGCTAGTTGCTTACTAGACTTTCACAAGCTTTGACATAAGAGGGAATAGGTCATTTCGTTCCTTAGGTTTTCGATGATACCACTGTCTTTTCTCTCCCTTCCCAAGTCTCTGGATTGAGTCATAACCTCAAACTTTCTAAAAACTCTTATTCGCTTGAAAAGCAACTTCTGCAATATGGTAATAAGCACATGCAGATGCTGTGAGGAGTTCTGTACCAAACCTCAGGGTTTTTATTGTCTCAGATCTTTACTGAGTTCTATAAAGACCAGGTTTTTGCAGTATTTGTGTTTCTGAAGTCTAAATAATTTTTGTATGTGAAAGTACACAAAATATTCATTCATTTGCCTTCACCAACAAGAAATTAGCAAATTGTACCTGCGTTTAAAGTTAAGTGCTCACCTTCTGGATTGTTTACTGTGTATATCAAGAGGAAATGAAAGAAGAAATTCTAGTAAGCAATGCTGGGGAACAAAGGGGCCATTAGAAGCACAGCTGCCCCATCATCCAGATTTGGGAAGGTTGACCTGGTCGGTATACAGTAGGCAGGAAGGAAGCGACTCAAAGTCACAGCCTCTGTAAGCAAAAGACTGTTTCTAGGCATGTTGTGTCTCAAGGTGAAATGGTCTCTTGAGCTACATCTCCTTCCATACACAGGTGTTAGTATAAGAAATCATATCGTCTTGGAACAAAAGGTAATAATCTGTTTATAGTTTACCTCTTATTAACATATGGGTACTTCTGAATAGATGCTGAATTGTATGCGTATAGATATCATACTGGCTAACAGAATAACGGGTGTTTATTTTTCTGTGAAGACTTCCACTATGAAGAACCACCAGCACATGAAAAAGTATGGGAGTTAAAATTTGAAGCTCAAGAAACATGTAAAAACACTGGCCCCCACTATACACAGTCAAGATTTTAATCTAACAAATCCTTTGTTTAGACCTGTAAGTGCCAAGTTTTAGCATAATACTTATATTTAAGCTTTTTTTTTTTAAATTAAGCTTTTAAGATGTGGGAGTCTCTCACTGCAAAATTCTTCAGAATGTCATGATTAAGTATGAGACCTCATAGTTGGTTTCATATTCTAATACCAGCTACACTTATCAGAAAGAAATGAAGGAAGAAACTTTAGTAATTAATGTTGGGGTAGAAAGGAGTAATTAGAACACCAGATCCAAGTGAGATTTTGGATAAATTGTAATAAAAATACATTGTTTTTACTATTCCTTGCCTCGGTTCTCCAAGCTAATGGATAGGACTAACAGCACCAGGATGAAGAGCATAATTTTTGGAGTCAGACATGGGTTGGAGTCTGCTTGTCTTCCTTCCTTCCTTCCTTCCTTCCCGCCCCCCCCCCTTTTTAATGCCTACATATTCTCTCAGCTATATAGCATTTTCTTATTCCTTGTGAACCAGAACCGTTCAGGGATGGGAAAAAAGAGGAGCAGTAGACCCCTGGTCTCATGATGCCAGCCCAGGTTTTATAAATGGAAACTTTAAGAGGGGACAGAAAAATCTTTTTTTCTGTCTCCTGTTGAACTGGAGAACCACATCTGAAGTCACCTGGAGAACCCTGGGAAGCCTTGCTCGGTAACTATTTGTTGATTTATTGATTAAACAGCATGGAAGGAAGGGACATCAAGCAAGGAGATTCCTTTAGTCGTGAAAGCTTTGAAACTCCAAACTGCACTGTGCAGTAGGATGGCTTCTCTGTGACCTTCCAACAACTAATCTCCTTTAAGAACTGAATCAAAGCAGTTAAGGAGTTTTGTCAGACAGATTTTGCCTACAGTTGGGGTTTTGGCAGTTGCATGTAGAAAGCAATACGTTCTTCACAATGACATGAAATTTTTTTTTCAGAAAGGAATGAAGACAAGGAGCCAGCAGAGATCTCTAGAGAGGGCCTTCATTTAGCCATGGTACTGTTCAGGCAGGGACAGCTGTGAGGTGGATGTCTTTCTCATACTTCTCAGCCAATCTTCTTCTCAACCATGCCTATCTGATGGTGCAATCAACAAGCATGCCAGTGTGGTGGGCCTCACTCCATAATTTTCTCTTCCAAGAGCAGAGAAAAGCCTGTGATTAGAATTGGTATCATATGAATGACAGTGGGTATGTGCTATCTATTTTGAGGGAGATCATAGAGTATAGGTTAGAGCTGGAAATGCTCCATTTTAATAAGTAAACAAACATTAGCGTTTAAGTGACTTGTCCAAAGTCACATACGTTGTGAGCTGTGAAACCGGAACTAGAATTTGGTGTTTCTGATTCTCAAACTAGTACCCTTTTGAGAGTTCCTGCCTTCTAGGGAATACATTACAAAATGGAGAGCTTATATTACAGTAGGAAAAAATCCAGCTTAGAAACGCTGACTATCCTAAAGAGATTGGTCAAAGGAATTGTATAGGTTTTGTTCAAATCCTAAGGCCATAATTTATAAATCCTATGGTCCTTGAGAAAGATTACCATTCTGAGTTGTGGTTTCCATCATTGTAAAATTAGAATTAAGTAACTATAATGTTTGCATTTAAGTTTGATGTGTTTATTAAATAAGATTACATATGTAAAGTGCCCAGGTCAGTGTTTGACTCAAGATAGATACCAGTAAATATTATTTCTACTCTTCTTTCCTTTTTACCAAGGTCAGTGGTGGAGGTACGTATGGTAGAATTTTAAGGAAAGGCCTGTAAGGATGCACCTGGAATTGGCAGCTCAGTGGTTTTCAAGTTTTTCTTCCATTGCAGCACATATTATAGAAAACTTATGTGAAGAATTAGCACATTGCTTGGCTTAGAGTGATCAATAAACAGATGATTGTGCTGATAATGGCGATGATGGTGGTGATGACTACATAGACATATATGATACACAACCACAGATGAGCCCAGGGCTGTAAGCAATTTACAGAGCTTTAGCCCGGATTGCACTGCTTTTTTTCTTTTCCTACATTGGAAAAGAAATCAGAATGTTAGTGAACAAAAGCAACATCATTCAAGTGCAACTGTACTCATTTAAAAAGTAAATAATCAGCCAACTTCAGTGCTTTATCACTGGTAACAGATTACTTGCATAGTACCTGTTGGCCAATAAGATTTCATCTTTACTCGAAGAACATGAGTTTGGAAAAGCCTGTCCATTAGCTGTGGAACTAGACCCAATGGGTTCAACCCAAATGAGTCTCAACCACTTACTAGCTGTAACTGAAACTCACTAAGTCTCTATTCCCTCATCTTTAATTCGAGTAATAATGGCACCCATTTCATAGGGCTGTTGTGAGGGTTAAGTTAGTTCATGTATGCAAAGGACTAAGGGAGGCACTTGGCAGATAGTAAGTGCTCAGTAAGTATTAGCAGTTATTAGAGGTTTTTGTCTCCAAGTGATTTGATGAGGCAGAGTCCTATCTTAAGGTTCTCCCCTCAAAGTTGCCATAGTTTCATTAATTTATAAAATTAATGAAAATTAATTTATAAAACTGATTTTTAGTATGAACATTATAATAGCTGCTCTTTACTGTGCACTTGCCATTTAACCAGGCACTATGTCATGTGCTTTATATGTTATCTTAACTGATTTAATTCTTCCATTACTCTTATGTGCTAGATATTGTTACTCCATTTTACAAATGAGAAAATTGAGCCTCCATGAAGTGATAGAACTTTCCCAAGTCCACACAGCTAGTGAGAGCACAGCTAAGCCTCAGATTTTTTATCTTCCCTACATATATGCACACTGCCGCATTTAAGTGGGAGACAGTTGGCAGGGTTGGTAGGAAAAGGTGTATTTTCTTGAATGAAAAAGAGACCCAGGGATCATGAAATGGATTTATTCCCAGAAATTCAAAAGACCCAAACCCAAAACAGAGAATATTTTTCTGTCCTTTCTGGTCTAGTTTTCCTGTGAAGATCACAGTAAAAATCTACTTGGTATGGTTAGTAATCACAGGAAATACACACAGAAACATGACTTAATTCTCTCTTATGGACGGGTAAAGATAAAAGACAGAGATGGGAAAGGATAATGGATAATGAGAAGGAGGTTAAGGAAAGAGAGAAAGGCACAGAAAAATGAGAGAGGCACAGTGCATTTAATGCTCAAGCAATCCTGGAGATAGATGGTGTTAGGCTTGTCATGCCCATTATAGACATTATCTTGTACAATGCAACACAAGTGGGAATAATGGATTTGGGATTTACACTATTGTGTTTTACCTTAAGTCCAGCATACTCTTCTACTACATTATGCTAACTTTTGAGACATAGAGATACATAAAAGGTATAGACACAGCTAACAAGTTTTGGAGAGAATGAAATACAGGTACATTGATATGAGTACAAATAATATTAGAACCCTCTTTTCACTTTTTCAGATATTAAAACAGGAAACTTTTTGTAACTTTTGCAACAATAAGCATAAAAGAGATTACTCTACATGCTCTGCCTTACTACATGTGGGAGACTAGGAATTTAAGAATATTAATGCTTTTTATTTAAAAATCACTTTTACTTATTTTCACACACAAAAAATCTCATGCCCTAAATAAGTCATGATTTCTTCCCAATTTTATAGATGAAGAAGCAGAGTTATAGAGAGACTAAATTAGTTCCCTAAGATAATAGTGATTCATAGCAGATATGAAAGCCATTCTCTGGATTTTGACCCACAGAGATTTTTCTCTTTACTGTGATGATATCTTCTAATTGGTGTGATTAGGACCTAATCAACTTCTGAGAACTTGGGGACAGATGACTTTAGGAGTGTCAGACCTGTGTAAGCAATGAATGTCTTTCTGGGAAATGGAAATAGATGGTGGCCCTCTATATAGGTTTTGCTTTTGCCTTCAAGTCTGGGATGACATCATCTGGCCTCTCTAAGGAAAGGTGTAAGGGTTTCTGAGGATCAAGCCTTGGCACTAGAGAGAATCCTGTGCCTTCCCGAGCTTTAGCCTCCTGGGGTCCATCAGACAGTTGTCTGTGCTCCCATAATGTGTCCTTGGCACTCTCTTTGTAGAGGTACTTCTTGCTCTGCACGTTTTTTGTTTTTTTTTTAAAGACATGGGCTTTGCTAAGGACAACGGTCCAGGAGAAGAGGGGAGGTACCAAACTATGGTGTGAGAAATGAAATTCAGTCCAAGGCAGAGAGGAAAGAGGCAAGTGGGATTAACTTCCAAGGTCAATGTCAAAGTCATACCACCTTCTTAAATCCAGTCAAGTATAATCCTTCAAGTTGGGCCACTAGGCAAAAGCCCCCATGTCCTTCTTGGAAATAAAAGTATAACTGCCTAGTTGCTCTTTTCTCAGTGATGAAATGCTGGAAGTGGAGGGGAGGGATTACAAAGAGAAAAAAAGTGATGAGGTCATGGAACCATATACCAGCTTTGAGCAAAGCCAGCTGAGAATCACTGCATTTGATGATAAATAATAGTTTTCTTACTGCTTCCACTGAAATAACATGCAAAATGACTCCCTTTCTATTGTTAATCTAAATATCAGTACTTCTTCTCATAATACATGATACTTATGTAGTGAAAGTTTATGAAGTCACAAATTATCATCTCCCTTTTACAGCTGAGTTAACTTAGCAAGATTAAGTGGCTCGCTCAATAACACAGCTTATTAAAAAGAGAGCAGAAGACTAGAAATCGGGTCTTCTGACTTCTAGATCTGGGTTGATGGAGACATTCCAGCTTGGAAGAGGGTTGTTGCAAGATAGTGGGAGGAAAGTTAAGAAGAGGAGTGAACAAACAGCCCTGGGAATATTGAAGAAATGACTTTTAATGTCATTTTGAGTTCTGAGTGTGGTCCACGTGGCTACAAGATAGTGCGAAGATTCAGACTTTGTACTCAATTTACAAATGAAGAAAAGGGAGCAGGGTAAGAGGAAGTGCCTCACCGATGCTCACACAGGATGTGGATTTCCTCTTCCCACTCAGTCCTCAGGCTTTCCTCTCTTTCTGAGGTCAAACAGTAGAGTGAAAACATAGCCGCTGCTCCTCAGATGATGTGGTTGAGGCAGCTGTGAGCAAATTCCTGGGCTGGTACTTGAAAGCTGAGGTCCCATGTTTATCTCTAGTTCCAACCACTTCAATGTGTAAAAGGAGCATAATCTCTGTCAGTAACAAAATCTTAGAAAATGAAGCACAATTAAATGAGATTCAGTGTGGGTAGATGGTGCAACATTTCTTTGTCAAAGCAACTTAGAAAAAAAGACACACTGCCCGGATACTTTGCTAAAATGTGGGAGTTGGCGTTTTTCCCTTGGAATGAAACCTTATAAATCCTATGACTATCAGAAGTGAATATATGGTCTCTTTCACAGACGCTCTATTTTTATTAACATAAGGTAAATAAGATCCTAATACAGTCCTGTGTATTAGGGTGAATTTCTTGGGCTGATTTAATTTTGAGACTATGACAAAGAAATTAGAATTGATGCTTTTTGATAATGACTCTGACATCTTCAAGTTTATCTGGCATTAGTCAGAATTTGACCATAGAATGCACGATAGAAAGTCCATTCAAGCTATCCCTACTGCCTCAACAGTACACATGTGATTGGCAGAGTGAACAAATAGGTGCCATATAGATATCAGCTTTGTCCTCAAAACATCATTAACCAGTAGCAGCTACCAGCTAATAGTTCAACATTACTTTTAGAATGTCAAAGTAATAGTTATCATATGTATAACAAATATGTTTAGTTAAAAGATGCATGCTTATAAGCAAAATGAGTCTTTGGTTGTCTACCTCAATGTTATTTGTACGCTAGAGGTTTACTCTATTTCTCTCCACTGGATTATTTAATAATCAATTTAATTTTGGTAAAGTTTCACATTAATACTCCTAGAAGTTAGAGAGAAAAACATTGCCTACATTCATTTCCTATGTTACCCAGACACAGTACACAGCAAAGGTAAAAGATAAAAAGATCAATTCTTATGGATCTCATAGTTCCAAGCTTTTAAGGCTGTATTATAGAAACTTTGTAATTATTGTGGGTAATCTTGCAGAAAATTAAATGTTGAGTTTGCATATGTGAAGAAGTTTGGACTATTTTGCTCACCATAGCATGTGAGTGCTAAGCATCTCATTGTCCCCGTCAGGCTTTGGGTTTCACTTCACTGCTAGTAAAATGTTATTTGGGGCATAAGTGAAGTCTTTAGTGGTAGCATATTTTAGAGAACTTACACCTGTAGTTTATGTGTCTGTTTTCTAAGTGACTCTAGAGCAGTTGTTCTCAGCCAAGGGCAGTTTTGCTCCCCGGGGGATATTTGGCAATGTCTGGAGACATTTTTGATTGTAAGTATTGGTGGGGGTTAAGGAGGGACGTGCTAGTGGGTAGAGGTCAGGGATGTTGCTAAATATCCTACAATGCACAGGAAATCCCTCCACAACAAGGAATTATCTAGCCCAAAATGTCAATAGCTCTGAGATCCAGAAGTCCTGCTCCAAAGTCTTTTAATGTTTAAAAAATAAGAGAGAAAATAGGTAGCTTAAATATTTTCAGGTTTAAAAAAAAAAAGGCTGATTTCATGATTAGGATTTTCCCTGTGGGATGTAGAATAAAGATGAAAAATTCAAACAAGCCACACATTCTTGCTCTAAAAAAATGTTTAGAATGTAATCTGTGTTGTAAATAACTGAGCCACATATAACAACCTCTATCACACCACCATCAATAGCTAAGACTTACACAGAGCTTATTGTGTGCCAGACACCGTACAAACTGCCTGTCCATATATTAATTCAATTAATCCTTAAGGCAACTCCACTGGGGAGGTACGATGACATTGCACTTCAGTTCTCCAGTCTGTGGGAATGTGGTGAGCTCCTGGTTGGCAGAGAAAGGAACAGGGCAGTGGCAGCAAACAAATTATTTGGAAAGAGCAAGGCTTTATTTTTCTAAATGTCCCCGATTGGTACCCAACTTTTATTCTATGGTGTTATTATTATAAAACCGCTTCCCTGGAAATCCAAGATTGCCATCATATAACAGGGTTATAATTGCTTCTAGAGGGGCAAAAAGGTTTTGTAATGCTCTGCTTCTCAGTTCTGTACCAAGTCCCACGTCTATCTTTCCAATAGCCATTCTTGACTGAACTAGGCTTCAGGTTGTATGCCAATGGCAGGCTAAGCATTCATGAAGCATATTTCTGTATTTATGAAGTAGTCGCTCATACATTTGGCCATCACCTTCTAGTTGGCAGTTCCTTGAGTCTCATTCCCCAAGCTTGCAGAGGGTAGATGTGGTTTTCCCTTTAAATTTCATCATGGGGGTTGGTTGACCCACTAAAACCTCATGTTTGAAAGAAAAATAGGTGAAATTTCTCCAAGTAAGCCTCAAGGGAGATCCTTCAAGAACGCATTTAACAGTGGAATTTCCCCTGGAAATGCCACATCGAAAATCATATTCCCACTGGGGATTTCTGTTGGAATTGGAAAGTTAGCTGGATTTGCTCCTTTCACATGTACTGAGAATTTTGAGTTCAGGGAATTAAGTTTGTCATAGCTAGACATTTTACCTTTGCCAAATGGGTCTATTGTATTAAACCTGGGTTGCCGTCTAAAAACCGGAAAGGAAAACATCACAAATCACTAGAAATATATCAGCATTCTAAACAGCAGAATTTATGGGGCACTAATGGATATCCTAGGCTATTTATCTTTCTAGTAGTGTTTGAAACACCTCTGCTTTTTCCTTAATGTAAAAGGCCTTCCCGTCAAGGAGCTATCGAGTCCCGAAGCCTGGTATTTGACTTGGGGAAAAGTGATGTTCTAGATCTGATTTTCTTCAGGGAGAAAGGGTTGGTTTTAACTTTTTGCTCTCTTCTACTATTTACCTCTTTTTTTTTTTTTTCATTGAATACTCAAAATTGAACACAGTAAGGATATATTCATTTGAGGGGAGCCCATACACAGTCTGGCATAGTTGAAGTGGGGTAGAGAGTGGCATAGAAAGAAGCCAAGTTCACATGTTCTTTATCCCCAGATATTTTAAAGGATAGTCATTATTCATTCATTTATAGCAGGCTTCTCTGTGCCTAAAGTCTGATTCCTACATGTAATTTATATAGTGTATTTTCTTCATGAAGTTCCAATAAAATTTATATATAATGCCTGAGCTTGGGAGAAATTAGAATATTTTGCACAGATTAGCTTCAACCTTTTCTCTAGCTCCTGGCCTCACACACTCTTGTGTTCTCCAGAGGAAAGGCCTGAAATGCAGGAGACCTTCCATGGCTTCCCTGAGGCTTCTTCGCTTGGTTGTCTGGTTCCCTTTGATAGGGGCAGGTCTGGGGCTTGTGCCTGGGTTTGCCACTCATTAGCTTGTGATCTTGGAAGAAATTATTTAATATCTCTCAGCCACAGTGTTCCCAGCTGTAAAATGAATCAAATGATATTCATAACACAGGCATGTTGTGAAGATTAAATGGTGTAAGATGTACAAAGCACAGAATGTAAGGGGTAAAGGGGTTGGTGGTGTCTGGGGTAATAGGTACATTTGTGCTTCTGTACAGAAAGACCAACTGAAAGGCCAAGAAACTTAACTCAGTACCTACCTTTTTAAAAATGTAGTCTGCCAAAGAATTGAAAACAGGGACTCAAACAGATACTGCTACTCCAGTGTGCATAGCTGCTTTATTCACTGTAGCCAAAAGGTAGAAACAACCCAAGTTTCCAGCAACAGATGAATGGATAAACAAAATGTGGTAGATACATGCAATGGAATATTATTCCATCATAAAAAAGGAATGAAGTTCTGGAAACATGCCATGATATAGAGAAATCTTGAAATGATCTTGTTCAGTGAAATAATCCATACACAAAATAACAAATATTGAATTATTCCAGTTACATGAAGTACCTAGAATAAGCAAATTCATCGAGGCAGGAAGTAGATTAGAGGTTAACAGAGGTTGGGGGAGAGGAAGAATGGTGAATTATTGCTTAATCGGTACAGAGTTTCTATTTGGGGTGATGAAAAGTTTTGGTAATGGATGGTGGTGATGGTAGCACAATACTGTGAATATAATTACTATCACTGACTTATATACTTAAAATTGGCTAGAATGGGGTATTTTGTGTTATAGATATATGTTAACACTAAAAAAAAAAATTAATGTAGTTAGCTTGAGAACTACAAACTTAGAATCACCTCTATCTCATTAAAATGTGGATTCCATGTCCCCATCCCTATGCTTTGAATGAGACTCTCTAGGGGTAGGACTCTAACTTGCATTTAAAAAATACCTCGTGATTCTGACGTACTCCAAGGTTTGAGGATCACTGGGTTAGCTGATATCCTCTCCCTCTCATGCAGCAGGAGAGCTAAGTCTAGAGAATTTTAGCTCCTCTGGTTGAAGACTCTTCTCTCTCTGGCAGAGTCTGACTTTGAGCCTATCAACTTGCTATCCCTGTTTATAAGCAGTCCTTTTGATGGCTGGCCCCACATGGTTGGGCCACCTAAATGATGTGATAATGAGGATGGAATAAAGGCCACCAGATTGTTAACATGTGTGAGGAGATTGTAGGCTTAGCCTATCAGGTGGGGGAAAGGTTAGCACACCAGCTGTAGCCACACTTCAAAGCATGCAGCTAGTTTGCTGCACTAACTTAATTATCTGTGCTATTGATATCTTTGATGAACATATCTATACCCTGGATACAGTTACTTCGCAGTAGGAGATACCAGGAGGTGGCTTGTTCAGTTGCCAACTTCCTAAAATGCTTTTTAGAGTCAGCTGGGTTGCTTAGTCCTCTCTTGCTCTTGGATTAAATGTAAAAATAACTATGTAAAGCATATCAACCCGCTTTTCCCTGTCTGCTGAAACTGCAATCTCCTATGCTTTTTCTAGAACCCATTAAAAAGGGAGGAGGAGAGGAAGAGTAACACTATCTAAAACCCCAGAGCCCCAGATCAGATGTTCTCTTAGAATGGATCCTGCTGTTAGAACCCAACTGAGGTAGAAAATCGCTGGTCACATAAGTACATACTAGAGTTCCTTTTTCATTATTTAGGGGTTGACTAAGTAGCATGAACCTTATCCTGTCACATTGTTCTTCCTTCTCTCTGTAGCCCTATTAGTTTTATTGACATCTCCACAGAAGCTTGGAAGGGAAAGAAATCCAAACCCAAACCAGGTGATGTTTTCCTTACTAAGCTCTAAAAAATGTTTGCTGTTAAAAGACATTTGAAACTGTCGGCCGAGGTGTTTGTGTCTACCCAGTTTTCACTGATCCAAACCAGCCTTCTCCTTGTCATCACAAAAGGACCGGTTGCAAAAAGCTTTCCAAAGACAAGGACATCAGTCTCTGACACTCCCCTAGGTTTTTAGCTTTTGAGAACAGATTTTCTCTGCCACGTGTGGTTTTAATTTTTTTCCTTCTTCCCAAAGAGTATTTTTATGTTTGGTTACCTGAGTGGTGGGCAGTATTTGGGAACAGCTGATTCTGGTGACGGTTTCTGCAATGGGTATGATCTGAAATGGAAAGAGACGGGATGATCCAAATCCCTCAGTGCACTGAAATGGCATACAGTGCCCTGTTGTTTGACACCAAAACGTGGCCTGCTGTTGAAAAGCTAGGATGTTTAATAGGCAGAACCGGGGGAGAAATGTTCAGCTTTTCATCCTTTTCACTCTTGTAAAGTCTCGCACATAGTATACCACAGCTTTCAGACCACGGTCATTCTAATGATAATGCTGTGGAGAGAGTGCCGGAGAGTGTCATGCAAAACCAGCTGTGGCATCCTGCGTGACATTCCAAATATTAATACAAATAGAATTAATTCACACGCCAGGGGTGCCTCAGGAATCCATTTTAAGTTGGCACTTAACTTGGGCTTGAGATTTCCCCGTGACTGCCCATGGTGAAAAATGTTTTCTAAACAAGGCATTGCTGGGCCGCCCTCCATCTATAAATTCACTCAAACTAATTCATTAACTCACACTTGATTTTAACCAGAAGCAAACATAGGTTAAAAAGTAGTTGGCTGTTTCATGTCCTTGGTTAGCAGTGAGATTGTTACAAATGTTACAACAATCCGGTATATGGCTCTTATTATATTTTGCTTTATTTTTGGTGAAAAGCTAAAGATGGTATATTTATCATTAGTGGATTATTTAATTTAATAATTTCTTAGTTTGTTGAGGATACAGCCCAGGGTTTTAAAAATAACTACTTTGCCGCTGCGGTGAAGACTATGCTAATTCCTCGTATCTTGCATTAAATTTATTTTGTGGCATTGCATCAGCTAGACTAAAGTAAGACTTGCTGCATCTTTCTAGTTCTCCCCCGGCCTTGTCTTTCTATTTCTGCACAGTGAATTTAATAAAGAAACTATCTTGGAGTAATAATTCCTACAAGCTCTGGGCATTCCTTTGGGGGAAAAGGACTGACCTTTTCCTGTTTTTAATAAAACCTCTCTGGATTTGGGCTTGCCTCTTCTACAGTCCAGTGCAACTGTCTTTTTATTCCATATTTAAGGGTGGGGTGAGCCCGTTTATTTCTTCTGAACTGGAAGCATGAAAGCAGTCCTGGGAAAGATAGCTCCTGTGAGGTTTGTCTTACTCGTGCCTGTTAAATGTAGTGCTTATTTACATGCATTTAGCTACTTTGATTTATATGATCACTTTTTTTGTTGTTGTATTTTGTTATTTATCTCTGATTTAGTATCCTGCCTATTCTTAAAACAACTTGGAAGTAGTGCTTTTGTAATATGGGGTTGAATTATGATCTGGTGATTGGCAGGCCATTTTATTTTGTGGCACAGGCAATTTTAAAAGCTTCATTTTTTTTCTTTGTCTTGAGTACGGAGATTTTTACACACATTATTAACTCCTAAAAATCCCACTGGATGGATAATTTGGAATGGAAGACCCTTTTGGGGAAAAAAAAAGAAAATCTATGAAATCTCATGATTATTCTTTGTGCTTACTAAAAATATTTAGTATACTAAATTGAAAATACTCTCCTTGAAAATTTAATGTATTTTAAAATAGTAGAAATGGCTAGTTACTTCTAAATTTAGGTAAGAAGTTACCTATAAATTTGGTTTGATTGTTAAGACACCAGGCACTCTCAGAGACATTTATTACCTTGTATCTGTCTGTCTCTCCATCTCCTGTTCAGTGCTGTATTGATTTTATAAATCAAAGTTAACTCTTTTTCTCCTGGGTCTGAGAATAATCCCCGAGAAATGGAGTAAGTTAGATACTTGAAAAGGCGCAAACTCTGGATAACTCAATTTAATACGTATGGCATAGCTGAGCAGGTTTATATTAAACTCCAATAAGCAGGGTTAGGTGGCTCTATCCATGAAAACGTCACAAGTCCATCCCTCTTCACCTATGTGAGTGTGCCGTTTTATGGCCAGGGTTTATTTTGCATCATCTTCCTTTACTTCTCTCAACTTTATTATACAAATATAAGAATCAAGTAAATGGTGGCGACATCAAGAAGTTCATAGCAGAAAGGGAAATCACTGGACTCGTAAAAACCTTTTAGTGCAATCTGTATTATCTTCCAAATTAAATGTAACTCTGCAAAGACTTTTGTTGAAATTCAGAATATGACCTCAATCATTATTTTCTAGTATTCTTTTCCACTTCAGCCATGTGCTTTGCATTTCCTTTTCTGTAGGAGAATGGATGGCAATGAGAAACTCATAGCCTTCTTTTAAAGTATTTTTATTGTAGATTAAAACACAAATTGAGAAATCTGCATGAATCAAATGTATGGCTTAATGTATTGTTATAGTACCAATACCAGTCAGTTCAAGAAATTCAAGTCTTCCACTCCAAAAGGCCCTCCATGTGCCCTACCCAGTCACAACTCCTCCTACCTCCCATAAGTAACCATTATCCTATTACAGTAACCACTTCCTTGTATTTTAAAAAAATCTGTTTATCACCTGAAGTGCATCCCTAGACACTATAGTTTAGTCTTGTCCATTAAAAAAATCTATTTGTCTTTTAAGTCTTCTTTTCTCTTTATGTTACTCCTTAGTCCCTTACATTTCCTTACAATTTATCTATTGAGGAACTTTTGCATTTAACCTGTAGAGTTTCCCTAAATCAGAGTTTTACTGACTGCCCACTTATAGTGCAATTCAACATCCTCCTCTGCCCTTTGCATTCTCTGCAAATTGGCAGCTGTTTCCAGAGTCTGGATCTGATTCAGGTTTGATCCCTTTGGCAAGATTGTGGTGGTTTTTGGCAAGACTGTGGTCGTTGTTGAAGCTCAAATTGTCCAACTTTAGCTGGTGGGAACCTCTTCAGGTTGGTTCTTGAGTCCTTAAAGACCTTTGGTAGCTTCCTGCTCTTGGGGGATACAGGATGTTTCAGGTTCATCTTTACATTTCCTGCCCTAGATCTGGAACCAGTCATTTCTCTAAGAAGCCCTGGTTTCTTTAGGTGGGAAATGTTAATTGAAGACTGCAAGTTGGGTACTAGGGATGCTCGTTGTTATTAGATTGGTCATTGATTTCTAGCCCTTTGCAGAGGACAGATACAGAGAGAAAGAAGGAGAGGGAGCTAGAGAGAAGATTTGTATATTTTAAGAAAGGTATAAGATTATATTGATACTTATAATTCAAATTTGATTTTACAGAACTTTATTTTCCATTTTCTGCAATACATTTCTATCTCCTTTCTTCCCCAAGAATCTTGATTCTCAAGGACACAGGGTAGAGTAGAATTAGAAGATCCCATAATCACTCATTGGTTTTTATCCCATATTACATGCACAGTAGTTTTGGGATAACAATACTAATGATAGTATCAATGTGGTAATTGAAAACATTAAATCTTTTTTTATATGGTCACCCATCCTTCCTCGATTAAAAAAATAATAATTGTACTATATCTACATTGTCAGAAAATGTAACTATTACATACTCTGCTTTTTCCCTCTTAGCACCCTTTTAGTCTCAATTCCACAGGTAACTATATATTTCTTGTTTTTAAAGAACAGTTTTACTCACATACCAATCTATTCAATGTGTATACTCAGTGGCTCTTGGTATATTTATTTCTTATTCACCAATAGTCCTTATGCCATTGGTCTCTCTACTCATTTTGTTTTCCTGAAGTTCATTCTCTGCGATAGTCCTCAGAAAGGGCTAATGGGATCAATATTCCCAAAGTTCTTGCCTGTATTGATAAACTGTTTATACTTGAAAGTCAACTTTGCTGGATATAAAATCATTTTCTTTCTTCTAGTATCTTAAATATCTTCCTCTGGTTTCTTCTGGCCTAAAACATTATTTTAGGTAAGTTTGTTGATAATCTAGTTTTCTTTACATTATAAACCATGTCTTCCTTTTGCCTAGAAGTTCAGAGTCTTTACTAGAATTTGTCTTGGTATTGGTCCTTCTGGATTAATATTTTCAGGTACCTAGTGCATTTTTCAAGATGTTCTTTCCATTTTTTTACACCTTAGGAAAGTTTTCAAGAAAGTGTATTGTTAATTGATTTTCTTATTTTTAAGCCACCCTTGCATAACTGGGATAAACCCACCTGATCATGGTGTATAATTCTTTTAATTGGCTGTTGTTTGTATTGACCCTGGACTTTCCTTTTTTGAGAGGTTTTTGGTTACTGATTCAAACTCTTGTTATTAGTCTGCTGAGATCCACTAGTTCTTCTTGAGTTAGTGTAGGTAGTTTGTGTGGTTCTAGGAATTTTTCCATTTCATCTAGGTTATCAAATTTGGTGGTGTATAGTTGTTCATTGTATCCTTTTATTTCTGTGGGAATGGTAGTTATGTTTCCCCTTTCATTTTTGAATTTAGTTTTCTGTGGCCTCTTTTTTTTTCCTTTGTCAGTCTAGCCAAAGCTTCATTTCTATTGATATTTTCAAAGAACCAATTTTTTATTTTGTTGATTCTATTGTTTTTTTTTTTTTAATTCTCTATTTCATTTATCTCTGCCCTATCTGTTATTTCTTTCCTTCTGATAAATTTGGGTTCAGTTTGCTCTTGTTTTTCTAGATACTCTAGTTGTGAGATTAGGTTATTGATTTGAGAGGTTTTTTTTCTTTCTTTTTTTAACGTAAAAATTTAGAGCTATAAATTTTCCTCTCAACACTACCTTTTCTGTAACTCAGAAGTTTTGGTATATTGTATTTTTGTTTTCATTGCTTCATGCTGTTTTCTAATTTCTCTTGTGATTTCTTCTTTGACCCATTGATTGATAAGACCCATTGATTGATAAGAGTGCATTATTTAGTGTCCACATATTTCTGAATTTTCCAGTCTCCCTCTGTTATTGATTTCTAGGTTCATTCTCTTGGGTTCAGAGAAGATTCATTGTATGAATTCAATATTTTTTAATTTATTGAAACACTTTTTTGTGATGTAACATATGCTCTATCCTGGAGATTCATCCCTGTACACTAGAAAAGAATGTTTATTCTGCTGCTATTAGGTGAAGTGTTCTATATATGTCTGTTAGGTTTATAGAATCATTCAAGTCTTCTCTTTATTTATCTTCTGTCTAGAAGATAAATAAACCTGTTATTGAAAGTAGTGCAGTAAAGTCTCCTACTACTAATGTAATAAGACTACTGTCTTATTTCTCCCTTCAAATTTGTCAGTATTTGCTTCATATATTTTGGCCTCTGCCATTAGGTGCATATATGTATTTATAGTTATGTCTCCTTATTGAATTGACACCTTTCTCAGTATATAATAACCTACTTTTCCCTCATATTAGTTTTTGATATAAAGTCTATTTTATCTGATATTAATATAGTTACCCAGTTCTCTTTTGGTGACTATTTGCATGATATATATATTTCCATCCTTTCACTTTCAATATACTTGTGTCTCTGAATTTAAGGTGAGTCTCTTATAAGCAGTGTATTATTGGGTCATGCTTTTTTTTTTATCCAATCTGCTAATCTCTGCCATTTTATTTTATTGAGGCATTCAATCCCTTTACATTTAGAGTAACTACTGATAATACAGGGCTCTCTTCTGTCATTTTGCTATTTGGTATTTGAAGGTCTTTACCTTTTTGTCCCTCAATTCTTTCATATTCATATATATATATATTTGTATTGCACATATTTGAGTCTCTTCTCATTTCTTTCTCTACATATTTTTAATGTATTTTCTTTGTGGTTACCATGAGGTTTAAATTTAATATCTTAAATCTATAACATTCATGTTTGATATGATACCAACTTAACTTCAATAGCATATGCATTCACATTTCCTATACCCCTTTGTCCTCCACCGTTTTGTTGTACTTTTTGTTCTTTGCATATTGTCCAAAATCATAGATTTATCATTCTTTTTTTATGTACTTGCATTCTAGAACCTGTACGAAGTAAAAGGTGAAGTTATATACCAAAAAATCACAATACTATAGTACCATTCATAATTACCCATATGGTTGCCCTTATTGGAGATCTATCTTTATTTCTCGATGCTGCTTTAATCTGTTGCCTAGTGCCCTTTTCTGCCTGAAGAATTCCTTTTAGCATTGCATGTAGGGTAGGTCTAGTGATCATTAACTCCCTCTGCTTCTGTTTATCTCAGAATGTCTTAATCTCCTTTATTTTTAAAAGATGGTCTTGCTAGGTATAAAATTCCTGGTTGGCACTTGTTTTCTTTCAGTACTGTAAATATTTCATTCCACTGCCTTCTTGCCTCCATAGCTATTACTCTGTGCCCTCTGGAACTGGGCCAATGACTCACAATGGAGTACAGCTTAGCTCTACACTATGCTGGGGAGAGGATGGGGAAGCGGCCAACTAAGGGTGCCATGAGCTTCTCCTACCTTTTATGAAGATGCCTTTTCTTGATTTATCATTTGCCTAGTTACTGCAACCCTTTAACTGCTTTCTGGTGGTTGGAGGAAATGGCTCTGCCAGTTTTTGCTTAGTTGTTCCTTAGCATAGTGACATGGATGTAGGAAGGAGAATGAAGTGTTTGGAAAACTGAAAGAATTTTGGTGTGGTTGGAGCATCAGATGAAGTTGGACAAAGGGGCTGTGGTAGCTTCATTAAAAGTCTTTTCATATTGCATCAGGCTTCTGAACCCTATCCCACATGATGAAAAGTGCTATTGTGAGTTTGTAAGCAAGGGAGCGGCACTCAAATTTGTGTTTTGGGAAGATAATCTGGACCCCCATCTGTTATCCGCAATGTCTCTGAAATTGAAGAAACCTATTTTAAACCTTTCTTGATCATGAGCCTAGTTACCTCAACCCAGAGAAAACTGAATCCACCTGTGTCTGTGATCATCTAAATCATGCTTACTTGGTCAGCTCCCATTAATGTGCTACAATCACATCCAGAGACGGCAGTAAGTTCTATAAATTCAGACTGGAAATGTAATTTCAGATCTCACAGGGCCTGTGTTTTTTCAGTGATATTATAATCAATGAGTGTAGCTGCCTTTAAAGCTCATAAAATGACCTCTTTTGACATTGATTTCTCATCTGTTTTTTCTCTGACCTTTCTTCACCCCTTATGTCTCTTTATTTGCTAAGGTATGGTATTTTATTGCCAAGCAGCCTTATAATAACCACAGCAGCCATACATTTAGCTTTGCCTAGGCTGTTACTACCTAAATAGACACTGTTGTGGCAAGCTCTAGACCTGAAAACCAGCGTTGCCACTTTCTCAAAGGGACATTGTTTTTCTTCAATTAAAAGATAGTAAAGTATGCTTTTGAGTTCTTTGCTTACACTAGAGTCTAGGAATATTGTCACACTTAATATTAACAACAGCAGGGCATTCTTTTGAGTAGAACCCCAAATGGAGAAAACCTCAGAAAATGATCACAAATACCATTCTGAACCTTGCACTGATTTCTAAGACATTTCCGTTGCTTGGTAAAGGCCCATGTGATGTTAAATGGGAAGTAAATGAAATAAACATTTTCCTGAAAGAAGTGTGTGATTTGTCTAGCATTTATGCACCCCCAATATGATCTTTATAGAAAATATGATCTTTCTAGAAAATATGATCAATGGCCAGTTGGACCATTACTAGTCTGTCTGCCAAAGTCCTGGAAGGGAAAGTTGATGGAATTCGATGAAAAGTCCCTTAAATGACTAAGTGTAAATTTAGTTGAAAAATACTCATGGCTTTTTCAGTAGTTTCCAGAAGATTCCTAAGCACCTGATATATGATGGGCTTTTTCATTTTGGACATCTGCTATCTTTGCCTAGCTCAACATTCCAGTGAGGTTTCTTTTTCCAGACCTTAAAACTGAACATGTCAGCACTGAGCAGCCACCCAACTTTGTAAAGAATGCCACGGCTGACAACTTCACAGCTGCTGAAGAATGGGCTGAGCCTTTCTTGTAAAGCAGTATAGTACACAAGAGGCTTTGTGTCATTGAGACCCACCATGGAGTTTCCAAATGCCTTTACTCCTGGAAAAATGTGCCAGCTCCTCTTTACCATGTAGTCCCAATGTCTGGTGATAACAACCATGACTATAGCCAACCCTTTGGTAGCTCTTGAAAGAACACAAAAGGACTCTTCTTCTGCAATATCGGAGTGCAAAGAAAAAATATTTTAGGAACAAGACCAATACGTTGATTGTCATGCTGCTCAAACCGTTTAGAACAAACATGTTTGGGAACATGTATAAAATGTTTTTCGTACTACTTATTCTTTTTTTAAATAAAATTTTATTGAAGTATATCATTCATACATGAACATAAACAAAAATGTATAGTAAAATTTTTGAATTTACAAAACAAACATGCATATCATGATATGAGGCTCCCATATATCTCACCACCACCACTACCTTGCATTTTTGTGAAACATTTGCTACAAACTATGGAAAAGTATCATTAAAATATTACTACTAACTATAACCCATATCTTACATTTGGTGTATTTTTTCCCCAACCCACCCAACTATTAACATCCTATATTAGTATTATACATTTGCTATTGTTCAGGAGAAAACATTCTCATACTTTTCCTGTTAACCACAGTCCATCATCCACCACTGAATTCCTGTGTTTTACAGTCCCCTCCTTTGTACAATCCATTCAAAGTGTACACTCAGTGGCTCTCATTTTCATCACAGGGTTGTGCTGTCATCACCTCTGTCAATTTTATAACATTTTCTTTACTCCAAAAGGAAAACTCCCATACCCCCTTCTACCCATCTATTGTCCCATAGTATTGAAAAATATCTTCTTTGCCATTGCTGTAAAATATTACAATATTTCTGTTAACTATCATCCATAAGTTACATTAGTATCACCATATTCTTAGAACTTTGTAAAAGGAGAGCATTCTTATTGTATTACTATTCTTGGATGACTTGATAGGTGTCTAATTAAAAGAACAAGAGTCACATGATTTTTCTACAGCATTTTGAATTTTCTTGCAATCACATTAAGATATGTAATTTTTGATATGATTAAGGAAGAATGAATGAAGAAAGATGGAAGAAAGATCAAAGAAAGACCTCTTAATCTCTATATTCATCTCCAGGTGGTCTTTTTTTTTCCTCTTATTCATCCCATAGTATTGTGAGCACTCTCTTAGTGATTAATTGTGATTAGTTCCATGGACTGTGGCTGGAACTTAACCAACTTCTTAACCAACTGCCCCAGATTGCCTCTGAGAAACCATTTAAGGAATGCCCTGCTGTTGTTAATTATCACCAACAACCAGATTGCAGTCCTTATTATCCCTTATCCAAATAAGCATGTAGAAACCTTCCTCTTGTAAAAGTGCTTATTTGGTGATTGACTTGTAGTTGTCCTTTAGTAAGTAGAAATGTGCAGTCAAAGAGAGCTTATGGTTTCTTTGAAAGATTCTTGTATATTTCCTCAGAGATGTGGCTAAATACCTGGTCCTGAACACATAGGGCTCTGTCTGAGATCATTTTAGAAGGATGGGGAATGAGACATTTTAACAAGAATGTAATATGTGGCTATTACTAAGTTGTGACAAGAAATCATTTAGGGACCTACCCTGATTAAGATGGCTGAGTAAGATGCTTCAGGGCTCCCGCTCCCCCACAGAAGCCTTGAATAACAAGCAAAAACTGGCAGAAACATCTTTCTCAAAGCTCCAGACAACAAGAAAATGACTGCAGTAACAGGGTAAGCTCTGAATCAAGAAAAAAGTCAACTGAAATATGGTAGCATCTCATGGTGCCCTGGCTGTGCCCCCCCCCACCTCTTGTGCCAGCCCATCCTCCTGGTGCAGATACCTGGTCCTGGCTCCAGAGGGAGCAGGGTAGCACTGGTGCACATACTGGGAACATGTATTGCTAGCCTTATCTGTCTGGTGGAGGCCTGAGGGACTCAGCAGCCCAGAACTTGCCCTGTGTATAGAAGGAAGCTCAGTGAGCTCTCCTACAGAATGCTGTGGGAGAATAGTCAAGTTGTGTTGCCTGGGGCAAAGGATTGCTGGCTATAGGGCATGCAATATAGTGCTTGGGACTGTGAGGAAACTGTTTCCCAAGGAAGAGGGGACATTCAGAACCCAGACAAAATGCTTGTCCTGAAAGGAT
>JAQZBX010009880.1:31970-45605 GCA_029593785.1 Cabassous unicinctus
CTCTCTCTCTCTCTCTCTCTCTCTCTCTCTCTCTCTCTCTCTCTCTCTCTCTCTCTCTCTCTCTCTCTCTCTCTCTCTCTCTCTTCTTTTTTAGCTCCTGGTATTCAAGGAGAACTCAGTTATAACTCTAACTGAAAAAAAGCTTAAGGGGCAACCACCTGAGAGTTAAATTTCAGTGATAGTACATTAAAATAACAAAATATCCAGGTTTTGACAAAAGGCTAGAAAATATACAAAGAAACAGAAGGTGATGTCCCAGGCATAGGAGACAATTAAAACCTTAGAAACCATCTATGAGGAAGACCAAAGAGCTGGGACAAACCAGAAAAAGACTTAAATTTTTTCCCTAAATATACTTGGAGAGCTACAGGAAAACATGGACAAGGAACTAAAGGAAATTAGGAAAAGAAAGAGAATATCAGTAGAAAAATGGAAATTATGAAAAAGAATCAAACAGAGCTGATGACCATAGTAACAGAAATAAAAAATTCCCTGGAGGGGTTCAACAGCAGATTGGAAATGGCAGAAGAAAGAATCAGTGGACTTGAAGATAAGAGAAATGAAATCATCCAGTCTGAGGAGCAGAAAGAAGAAAGAATGAATAAAAGTAAACAGAGCCTGAAGAATATGTGGGGCACCATCAAGCATAACAATATACATATTGTGGGAGCCCCAGAAGGAGAAGAAAGAAAGGGGCAGAGAGAATATTCAAAGAAATAATGGCTGAAAATTTCCCAAATTAAATGAAAGACATGAATACATACATCCAGGATTCTCAAAAAACTCCAAACATGCTAAACTCAAATAGACCCATTGCTGTGGAATTTATAATAAGACTCTCAAATGCCAAAGATAAAGGGAGAATTCTGAAAACTGAAAGAGAGAAGCAACAGTCATGTAGAAGGAAGCCTCAATAAGATTAAGTGCTGATTTCTCATCAGAAACCATGGAGGCAAGAAGTCAGTGGGATGACATCTGAAGTGCTGAAAGCAAACATTTGCCAACCAAGAATTCTAAATCTGGCTACACTATCTTTCAAAAATGAGGGAGAGATTAAGAAATTCCCAGATAAGCAAAAGCTGAGGGATTTCGTCACTAATAGACCAGCCCTACAAGAGTTGCTAAAGATAGGTCTGCAGGTTGAAGGAAAGGACAATAGAAAACAGATTGAAACCACATGAAGTAATAAAGATCTCCAGTAAGGGCGATGACATGGGTAAATATAAATGCCATTACTTTTGTATTATTGGTTTGTAGCTCCACTTTTTACTTCCTACAGGATCTAAAAGGCAAATGCATAACATGTGTAATGATAATTCAATGGTTTTGGATGCATAATGCACAAATATGTAATTTGTGGCAAGAACCACATAAAGGTGGGGGGACTGAGGAGTCTAGGAACATAGTTTCTATATACTATTGAAGTTAAGTTGATATCAAAGCAAACAAGATTGTTACAGATGCAGAGCGTTAAATTTAAGCCCTGTTGGTGGCTACAAAGAAATTATGGAGACTATGCAGGCTTATAGAATCATAAATTAGATTACAGATTGCCAGGGATGGTGGACAGGAGGAATGGGGAGTTAATGTATAGTGGGATGTAGGGTTTCTTTTTGGGGAGAAGGGGAAGTTTTAGTAATGGAAGGTTGTAAGGGTACCTCAATACTGTGAATGTAATTAATCCTATTGAATGGAATGCTTGAGGGGAGTGACTGAGAAGGGAAAATTTATATTGTATATATATTACCACAATCAAAAAGAAAAAATAAAGAGCAACTAAAGAAACAAGGACAATTAAATGCAATACATTATCCTGCAAGGGATCTAGCAAAGGAGGAGAAAAGGCTCAAAGGGACATTATTGGGTTATATGACAAAATGGGAATAGAGACTGTAAACTTTATATCAATGTTAAATTGCTTGAACTTGATAACTGCACTTAAGGTTACATAAGTGATACTTTTTATCTTAGGAATTGTAGATGGCAGTAACAAGTGTTTAAGGAACATGATGTATTCAACCTACACTCAAGTGTTCAGAAAATGGATAGATAGAATGATATGGCAAATGTGGCAAAAAGTTAAAATTTTGGATCTGTGTATCTGGGACAGTAGTGGTATATTGGAATTCTCTCTGTAGTTTTTTGTTTTTTGCTTTTGTTTTTTACAATTGTCCTGTAAGTTTGAACATATTTCAGAGTAAAAAAATTAAACAAAATGCTAAAGGAATAATCACTAAAAAATAATAATTCATTTGGAATGATTTACAGATGGTGATTCCTTTAATGTTGATATGTTCAGTCACTGTGAAACTGGTCTCAGTATCTGCTTGAGGGATACCCAACATGCCTTTGGATATGCAAAGATCAGTTTCTGCACCAAATCTTAAAGGCAGTCTGTTTTGAATCATCTCAATTCATTCTATGGCACTTCAAAAGTTGTGTAGTGGAGTGGGTGTATAGCTTGGTGGTTGAAAGCCTGCTTTGTATGTACGAGGTCCCTGGTTCATTCTCTGGTACCTCCTAAAAACAAAACAAAACAAAACAAAACAAAAAACCAAAAAAGAAAACACGTTTGTGTAAATACTTTCTTAATGGTTTTAAAATTCAATCTCAAAATTCACGGTATATTTCCATTTTACTGTCTTCCTACACATCCTGAAATTATTCTAATTTGGAACTTTATTCAAAGTCTCTTCCCTGCTCTTGCATTGTTATTTTCACAGAACCTCTGTGAAGTATGGAGGGACTCAATTATTATTGTGTATTTTATAGGTGGGAAATAGTATTCCTAAAAGGTTCAGTTGTTTTGTGTAAGGCTATTTTAAAAGCATAGTCAGGACATAACCCAGGTATCCTGTGTCCCTGGCCAACTCTTATTCCATATGGCTCATTTCTGTCTTTCCTTTTAATACAGAAAACAGAACAGTGAGTGTTTCAGAAACATAAGTAAAGGACGACCCATGTCAGTGGGCAGGCGTTGACTCATAATCACTGCCCTTTTAATTTGAGGCTCTAGCAGATGGAAAATTATTTGAATGTTGCAGTAACAGCAAAAATAATGTTGACCTCCTCTCAGCTGTTGCCTGAAGAGGCCCTAGAAGCTCGTATCTTATAATTAGAAGGTACGTGTGAATCTGAGCAGTAGCACAGAGTCAGCCATTGTAAGCCTTAACTGATTCACCTTTTAGAAGTGACAAGTGAAGAAACAGCTTAAGGTTGCCTGGAGCTTTCTTCAGGATAATACCTGAAGGGAAACCCTCATAAACTCAAGCCAAGAATTATCAAATGACCCAGTCTTATCCCCCTTCCCCACTCCTCCATTACCCACTCCTTTTCTCTCTAGTCTTAGCACTACCTGAGGACATGCAACTGCTGACTTCAGCTTCCCAGCTAGCACATAGGTCTTAGATCCTAGATGTAAAATAGGGAGGAAAAAAAGTCTTTCACAAAACCTTTCTTCCATGATTTCACTTTTCTCTTTGTCAGTTTATATGCACACCTTAACAAATTCCTCCTTCCGTCTCAGAGTCTTTTCTGTTCACTGAGATTTTCCCACACCTGGCTATTTCTAAGCAATGTTTCTTGGCTGGAGCAGTCTTCTTAAATTGCCCTATTTTTATCTTTGGAGTTTAGAAGGGTCTTCTAATAATGGACGCAGAAACTCAAACCCAAGTGACACATTGAGTTAGGCCATGACTATACCCAGACTTCCTGATTATTAGTTCAGTAATTGGTTTAATTTATCTGCTGTGACCATTTATAAACAAGCAAGTTGAGGAAATGGCATTAACTAGCAGAACAGAGGAGGAGATGGGACAAAATCTAGGTTTGGGCAATGAATGGACTACATCTCCTCCTGCTCTGAAGATTCTGATCTTCCAACCATAAGGTCATTACCTGACGGTATTGATTCATGCATCCTTCCAAGTTGACAAAACATGGAGTTTCTCTTAAACAGAAGGAGATGCTGGACTTCCCCTCACTTCCTGTCGTCTGGCCTCACTTTTGTTGCCCCCAAATGACTTAAGACCTCAGATTTTGAACCAGCACAGATTATGTAGTCTATCTCCTCTAATGGAAAAAAATTTTTTTTTTCCTGGGAAAGGGCTACATTTTATCAACATTGTTTTCATGTGCAACCTAGGTTTTTGTTGGACTGCATCTAATTTTACTACTTTAGCAACTTCTCTGGGCCAAAGAATCCGCTTATTAAGCTGTGTTGCCAGAAGCTCTTTTTCACCCCTCTGGCTCAAACATCTTGGCGCATCACTATGGGCAGTTCTCGTAGTCCAGGTCAGAGGCTCACATAGGTAAGATTGTGTTCTAATAAGGTTCTTTGACATCTCTGTTATTAAATTCTATTGAATGAGGTTCAAAGACATTGGACGTACAGAGAAGTTTACTTCAGGTGAACAGTGCCATAAATCTTCTACTGTCCTGCTGAGATTTACTTCCTTTCCTTACCCAGAATGGTGCCACAACTACCCCACAGTCAAGCCCTTTCCATACGGTCTTCCCAAATGGGAGCAAAGAAGACCAGCTTTAACTTTACTTTCTGCTGCATTCTGGCTCACTTTCTTTTCTTGTGGCATCTGTTTTCTGGCTGCCAGAAGAGCTTCTGTTGACTTCTCACGAGTGGTGCTGGCTGACCTCCCTGGATTGGAACCAAGGCTAGTGCAGCCTGTGGCATGAGAAGTGGGTGCTTGGAGCTCAGGCTGCAGCATGGGCTTAGGAACTGGGTGGAGGGCACTGGGGTCTTAGGAAATCATGAGTGTCCAACATAAGACAAACTCCCTAATTCACCACTAGACCTTTTCAGAACTGATGGGCACATCAGTTATTTTTCCCTTTCCTCTCTTCTGCTGTATCACCACCTTATCACCTCCTCAGAAGAAATTCGACAGTTTCTTCCCACCATAAGAATAACATTCTTCTATTTTCCAAGAAGCCTTACTAACTTTGATCCCTATTTTGTGGTCTTCAAGGAAGTCTGATTCTTGGTTCTGTGAATCACATAAGTCAGCATTTACCAAACTGTTTCTTGCAGATACTAATTCTAAGAGATTGGGAAAAGTGTTCCCCAGGCAAACAAGTTTAGGAAACGGCATACTCCATCCTGCTTCTTGGAGATTCAGATCAACATAGTAAGGGGTCTGAGAATTTCTGTAGTAAGGAAATCAGTTTGTTTGTGTAATCTAGACTTTCCTAAGGATACAGATCCTAGTCAGGGAAGGCTTGTCTGAGAAAGAAATAGTAGAGTTCTGACTTAAGTGGTGAATAGAATTTGAAGTGAGGGAGGAACTTTAGAGATAACCCTCTGGGCTGAAGGAGTGCAAGTTCAAGAAACGCCAGGAAGACCATTGTGGCCAGAGCATCTTGTACTACCTTGAGAGTGGAACTAGACAAGACAGGATTGGTGGTGAAGAGAATAGGAGGACCCTAATTGTGAAGGGCTTATTGGGCACGTTAAGGATTTTGGTCACTATCCAACAGGCAGTTGAAAACCTTGGAAAGGTTTTCAGAATCAGAGTGTTATAATTAGATAGACATTGTTAGATAAACCACTCTGGCTACAAGTTGAGAGTTGATAAGAGGGATGCCAGGGTATGTTTCAGGGTTGCAAATTTACTTGCACTATATTCAAATGTGTAGAGAAAATGTAGGCTTCTTCAATTTCTATGACTGCACTGATTTTTCTTATGAGTTTCTACTCTAGTGGATAGCAGGGAAATACATTACAATCTAGTCTCTTCTGGTTTTAAATAGTTTTCTTATTTATTTATTTATTTATTTATTTATTTATTTATTTATCCCCCCCTTGCTGCTTGTGTTTGCTGTGTCCATTTGCTGTGTATTTTTTCTGTGTCTGCTTATCTCCCCCTTGCTGTGAGGTCTTGCTGCATCAGCCCACCGCGCCGCGCGGGTCGGCCTGCCCTCACAAGGAGGCCCCGAGAAGAGAACCTGGGGCCTCCCATATGGTAAATGGGAGCTCTATCAATTGAGCCACACCCGCTTCCCACAAATAGTTTTCTTTTATCTAAAACTGTCCCTTACATGTAAGTGACAATCACAATTATCCACCCAGTCTCCTTCTTTCTAAGATGGCATCAGGTGAGTGAGGGAGCTTCCTGTGCCCAAGGCATGGTGGAAGGAGGCCTGACACCAGGAGATGGGTCTTTGGGTGGCTCTTTCTGTCCTTACTGCCCTTTGCAAGAGTAATATCCTTGTGTTTTGCCTGGTCACTGGCCCTGTCTCCATTTGCTGCTGAACTCTCTGGCTGATGAACTCAGTATCTCTTCTATTTCAGCCTGATTAGGGCTTGGGGATCCCCTTTGCTTCCTCACTTACACGTAATCTCTCTTTGGCGTTGTTGCTTAGTGATTGTCTGAGGTCTGGCTCTGTGTTCAACCTGGATTCTAATACACTACCCCATCCTACCCCCTACCAGTCTGGCCACTGGTAGACTCCTTAGCTAGCATCACTGACTGACCACAGCACTCAACAGAACACACAGGTCCTTCTGTGTCCTTCTGTACTACACTTGAGCCAAGGGAGCAACTGGGGAGTTAGACCTCGACTTTCTTCTTATCCATGTTTCTCCCAGCCTTTTCTCTGCTGGGTTGCTCCAAGTTGGGAGGTGGAGAGCACCCTGCAAGATGGTCTCCTCTTAGAGACCCAAACAGGAAGTGGAACAAAAGCTCTTCAACCCAGAGAAGAGAGTCAAGACACACATCTCATAGTCAGCTATTCCTATCTTTGCTTACCTTTCTCCTCTCCTGACACCCTGAGCTGGAAAGGCGGCCTAGTTCTTTAGTCACATTTTGTATTCTCTCTCCCTTGGCCTATAGTCAAACACTATAATGTAATATAAAAGGTGAAGCTTTTAATATGGAATTTAGAATTCCCCTTTTTTCTCTATATATATCTTGGCCTCGGAGGCTTCTGCTCAAAGCTAAGCGATTTTCTCTTTCTTCTTGGTCATTCCCAACTGCTCCCCCTATTGGGAGAATAATACTCATGGTTCAGATGTGGAAATGGTTAGGTGCAAAGGAATAGGATTTAATACACCAATCTAATATTTCCAAAATATTTTCCCTTTTAAAAGTAGAAACAAAGTCACCTGAGAGAGGTATTGGTAGCTTGTACTTGGGCGATGACAATGTGAAAAAAGAGAAATTAATGGATTAGAGAAATATTTAGATGATAGAATTGACTATATTTGGTGATTATTTAAATGAGATGAATTGATTTAATATGAGAATCCTGGGTTTCTGGTTTGCATGGATGGATGATGGTGCCATTTACTAAGATGGGGAAACTGGGAAAATAATTGGTGGGAGGATTAGGGCACTTTTGTACATACTGAATTTGAAATTCCTGTGAGACATCCAAGTGGAGATATCCAGTAATCAGTAAGATATATAGGTTTATAGTTCAAAATGGATCTTTCTGTAGGGAACTCATCAAAATCATAAGGGTGATTGGTAAGCATGAAATTAGAAGAATGGTAACTAGATTAATCAAGTGGTAGATAATTTGATGCAATCATCTCACTGTAGGCATGGGCTTACCATTGGAATGGGCTGGCATATCCCTCTCCCATGGCACTTGTTTCCATAGTTGGCCAGCTCTGCCTTCCCTTCTGCTGGACACATCAGCTAGGAATGTAGGTAGCAGCTAAATAACTAGATGTTTAGACTTTATCCTAAGGTAGGTAATAGAGTGCCATTGAAGTGTTTTAAACCAAGGAGTAAGCTATCTAGTCTAATGCCAGCATGCTAATTCATTCATTCAATTAAACACCTATTAATATATAATCTGGATGCTATGGAGATAAAAATTAAAAGTTAAAAGAGTCTTCTGTTATTATGCTTGTATCCATTTGGGGTATAAGTACACGAAGTTAGCATTATTTCTATGTTTGATTTGTAAAGGAATGTGCAGCATAAGATCTCAATGGTTCCTGAGGTTCCTTTTATTGGAGAAATGTCTTAACCTTTTCATCTCATGACAGGTTCCATAGACATCATCTTTTTCAGCTCTGGAAATGCCAAACTACTTGCTCTTGCTGTATTCATCTGTAATGTAGCAGAGTTATTTTATTTTCCTTCAGATCATTAATGGGAACGAATTTCAATATATATTAACTACAAGTTTTGATTTTAACTTTTAAAATAAGAAAAAAAAATAAAGAATCAAGCAGGTCAAAGACTTTTGTGTGAAAAGTACGTATTTCAAAAGAAACATAACAGCATAGGACAGCTTACCTCAGAGGGAAAGTAGCAAAGGGAGTCTTTGAGGGTTGGATTTTAATGTCTCTCTCCAGTTGGGTGAAAATTGTTTTGAAGATGTATTACATTCCCTGATCAAATGGAAACTATGACACCTGCCATCGTATCTAGGAAACACCCGGCTAACATGGCCAGGAGCCACACGCTTTCCCACGTGGCCGTCCTGTGAAAGCCTTCCAATAGCCCATCCTTGGCAACTGGGGCAACCTCGTGCCTTCTCACAGAGACCAGCCATCTCAGAAGATTAGGGAAAGCTCTAGACTTGTCATTATTTTCCTTTGGAAATTCCCAAGTGAAAAAAAAAATGATTTTTTTTCTTTCTAATATTTAATCTGGTGGGCTCACCCTCTCTGCCACTTTTAATATGTGAGTTAATTTTGTAGCTATTTCCACTTTAAATATATGAGTTGGGAGGTTTTCTTGAAACAGTATTAGAAATTTCTATAGGATGCATTTTCGTGTTGTGTCAATAGTTTCTTGAGTTTTGAACTTCCTGTGATCTGGTATTAGGGTTTTTTGTTTTTCCAGCCTTGCGAGGGTTAATATTCTTTGCTGCTTTTAGTGCTTAATGTGAATCCTCCTATATTAAATGTGGTTTTTGAAATGAAAAATCCCTACATGAACAAAGAGTGCCTTGGATAGTTTTGCATTTGCAAATAAAGCCCTAACAAATGCTCATTTAAAAAAATATATTTTCCCAGCTGAGCACATTAAGGCTATATGCTGCATCTTTGTATTCACTTCAATAAACCAGGTGTGCTTCTGGAGATTAGCTATTTTTTATAAAGAATGATTTTGAAATAAATGACAATGGGCTCATTTCTCTTTATGCTGAGGATAACATTAAAGGAAAACTGCCGTGATTAGTTTTAATATCTCAGATAGCTTAATGAGTACTTACTAAAAATGTGAGTGTGTGTATGTGTGAGCATGCACACACACAGAAGGTAGATATATGTGTACACATGTGCCTGAATAATTTTCTAACATCTTAAGTAATACCTGTCAAAGATTTTAATAAGCCAGTGCCAGTGAATTATTCTGGAGGCTGTTTTTGCTGAGGCTTTCGGCGGGAAGTCCATTTTTCCCATGGAGCTGTTTTTTTTGAAAAATGCCAGCCAGAAAATATGAAAATGGACTGGGATTTTATGTCATTTATAGTCAATGATTGTGGGTCTCTTTAGAAGATATCTGTAGCTCACTTGCACCTTATTTCCCATCTTTCAACAAGAGGTGGAAGTCTGCGACGGGTTAAAAGTGTGTGGGATCGATTTGGAATAGTTAGAATGTGGAGAGAATAAGGAACCAATAAAAGATAAGGATTTCTAGAAAGGATGCTCATTAAGTGATATAGAGTGAACTTGGAGGGGGCTGAAGTTATGTCATTCCTTGCATCTTCCTCATCTGGTCCTGGAGTTAACGCAGAGAGAAAGTGCCTACAAATGGTGGGAAGACCTTCATGGTTGAGAAGGTTAGATAGACAGGTGAGCCAAAGGTGTCCATGCGACTGATGTTGAAGTGGCTGCTCACCGAGGCTAACCTGGGTAAGGATTTCCATGTAGCCAAAGGCAGAATGTCCAGTGGACAGAATTATTTCCTTGTTATCTACTGTATCTCCTGTTAAGGGGAAACAACTGCCTTGGGCTTCTGTATTTCAAGGTCTACTACCTAGTTCAGTAAACTTGAGAAGTGATTATAGATAATTGACCGAGTCTTGATTACTTAAAGTCTGATTCTCCAGGGTAAACAGCCTAAGGATCCATATTTGTTTTGTTTCTTTTTTTCTTACCTTTGGCTATTTCACAGCTAGTGGTATCTTTTCTAGAACTTGGAGAGAGAAAGGTAAAATTAAAATCTGTCAGATTTTTTTTCTTTTGCTCAGAGCTCTGGAAAATGGTATAGACAAAAGAAAGAGAGTGAAGCTGTTGCTAATATGTACGTAGGTGAATATCCATGAGAGACAGTTGTCCCTGTTTCCCAATTATCCCAGATAATTGATATTTAGTTCTGCATTTTGCGTTCTTTTATTTTGTTTGGTTTTTATATGGGCACAATCGCTATAAAGAACGCTATTACTTTGTCTTTAGAAATAGGACTTCAATTGCTGTTTATATATGTTTTTAAGAGCCAGGATGTGGGTGCAAAAAAACAAAAAACAAAAAAAACACCCATTTTTCTTTTGCTGCTTATCCTGAGAAGCAGGCACGATGTGAGAGTAATGAAAATAAGAACAAATATAGCTAAATTTAAAACTCTGAGTTAAGATAATAACCCTTTAATAAAAGTACTGAGGATTGCTATTGTCACAGATTCTTTTTTTTTTTTGGCTGTTAAAAGACTAAAAAGGGTCAACAATGATGTATTTCATTTCTGGAAGTATGGCTGGGAATTTTGGTTAACTAGAGATAAGTTGTGCAATATTCATTTATTATTGATAGGTTTTGAAAATGACAAAAACTTTTCAGGCTGAGTCTGTCCATTTTATATTGTTTGTATAAATGGGAGAAAGTGACTTCCTCTCTGTAATTGAACCCAGCTTCCTTCTTTCCATTTATGGAAAGTGCCTTTGAGGCCTTGTTTAGCTGCACTCAGTGAGGGCTGCTCTCTTTGCGGTGTCCGGGATTGGAATGTGGTGTGATAGTGCTACCTATGAATAAAGTTTGTCTTTTTGCTGAGCTTCCTAATGCAAACTGAAACCTGAGCTTCCCCACTTAGGTTATTAGAGAATCTTTTTCTTTTTTTGTGAATGCCAAGAAATGCTTAATATTTGGTATTAAATTTAAACTGGAGCTGGGAGCAAAAGGAGAAATAGGAATTTATGAGCAGGTATTTTAACATGCTTTTGAGAATATACTGGGAAATATCAGGCCATTGAGCCATGGGGGTATCGTTAACATCGTGTTCCAGAAAAGACGGTATCATAGCATGACAATGGACAAAAATTGTGGATTTCTTCACTAGGAACCAGGAAGCATAACTTGTGGTACAGTGGAGAAGCCGACAAACGGCAGTTCTTTGATTGTGTCACCAGAGTTCATCACTCCCTGCCAAATCAGAGCTTTACTATTTGCTTTCATTTAAATAAACCCTATTGGAGAGCTTTTTTTTAAAAAAGTGAACAGATTGGGTTTCTAATTTTAGCTGTGACAGTTTATAATTAGAAACATCTCTAAACTTACTTGTTTACAAACACCTACACCAATACTGTACGCTTGCAGTTTTGTAATGGGCCCGTGGTGACCAGGCAAATGGGAGTGGGGGTTGCAGAGTTCCTCTGTTTGTGTATTCTCACACTGCTTGCTGCTGGACCCCAGAGCATGTGCAGTGTGCATGTGTGTACACGAATGTGCATGTGCGTGAGTGCATGTGTGTGCATGCATTTTTTTTCTTTACTTCCCTCCTGGGCGAATGCCTCAAGCCCATATAGCAAATGCTTTGTGCCTACGTCATGCTGCAGAGCTCTCCTTTCTTTGGAATCAAAGAAATTGGTGGTCAGTTGTTATTTGGGACAAGGTTAGATTTTTAAATGACACCCTAGGGAGAGATTTTAGCAACTAATTTTAGCAAGTCAGGATGTACGTTGGATAAAATGGATGCTCTATTTCCATGATTTCTATATTTATATGTCATTCAACATACTGTATAGCTGAGTGATTCAAGAAAAACAAATAGAAGAGAGCTATTCACAATACAAATAATTCTACAGTTTATCAAAGCAGAAATACATATCTCTGGTTAGAGTGAGCCCACCTATTGGAATGATGGGTTCTTTCAGACTGAAATGGAATATTGTCAGGTAGCATCAAAAGATAGCAGCACAGTTGAATGACAGGGCTCTCACCTGGTACTTGATTTCCGATCATAAAGTGTCAGTTGAGAACCTACTGGGTGCATTTGCTTTGACTATAACCTTAATAATTTCTTAGGACAAGCACAGTTATGCCTTTCGAGGAATCTAAAAAAATTGCATACCAAAGCAAGATTTAAAAGAAAAAGTAAAATTAGAGCATTTACTCTCAGACCAATACCTAATTCTAATTAAAGTGGGGCTTCTGTAGGAAACTAAGCAGATGTGGGCTTTAGCGGTGACACTTGAAGCTTTCAGCTGGTAGAGTTGACAGTCAGATGCCTTGTTCACTCTCCAATCCAAGACCACTTGATGTTCCAGGGTGGAGGCAAAGTAGAAACAATAAACAAAAACTATATATACAGTATTTTTGGTAAAGACTGATTTTTCCAGAGAAGCAAAAGATGGAAAATTTACTCCTCAAATCTAAGCGGTATATAGCTAGCTTCTTTACCGTCATACAGTGGAGCAATTAGAGTAAATGACTATTTTAAGTCTCTACTGAGTCTGTTCTTTTTAAAACTATATATTGTATTATATATGGATAGGTGTATGTGTATGTATGTGAGTGTGTGTATAGACATTCTTTCAGCCTTTAAAATGCACTACCTTTATACCAACTTGCAAAGAATGTTTAAAGGATTTAATGCATTTGCTGTCTTGTATGAGAAGAATGATGGGGGCATTAGATGAGGAAAAAGGGCTTTTGGCACAGCTTGCAGACAAGTTATTTTCACCAACTGTGGTGTCAGCTATGATCTTTTTACAGTGTTTCTGACTAGGAAGGCTTCATAGCTAGAGATCCCAGGGTCTCAGTGATTTCATATCTTTAAGAAAGAGAGAGAAAAAAGATGAGAATATTTTCAGGCTTTTACTGTGCTCCCATCCTGTGCAGAGCTTTAAACTTAGATGGGGAGGAGACGATGAACTAAATCTAAGAGACTGTCGCAGCTGATGAGGGTGCCCAGGGTAGAAGATCATAACTGAATATACTCTAGGACAATGGGATATACTGCCAGAAGCTGCAAATGAAACTCAGCATGCTCTATGTTGAAGTAATTGATCTAGTATGTATTACCTTTAAGCCCAGGACATTTCTGAGCCTCTGTTTGGGTTGAGTGGAGTAAGGTCAACAGAATTTATTGGGCAACACTGTGCCTGGCACAGCTATAGGGAGTAGAGTTTGGAGTCAAATAGATTTGGTTTGAAATTTCATGCTAATACTTGCTAAGGTGTGTTACCTTGGGTAAATTTCTTAACCTTTCTGGTCCACAGTTTTCTTGTAATCAGAAGAGGCCGTTCTTAGGAAATTCATGAAGGTTAAAGGAATACTAGCGGGGAAGCGGGTGTGGCTCAATCGATAGAGCTCCCGTTTACCACATGGGAGGCCCCGGGTTCGCTTCCCGGGGCCTCCTTGTGAGAGCAGGCTGGCCCGCACGGCGCTGTGGGCTGATGCAGCAAGACCTCACAGCAAGGGTGAGATAATCAGACACAGAA